>JAAALK010000080.1:75494471-75547980 GCA_019279435.1 Zizania palustris
GGCTGCGAAGTCGGGCTGGCCCAATCCGGGTGCATGGGCCAGAAGCAGTAAAAGACCCACTGGGCTGTTGACCAGGACTGACTCAGGTACACGGGCGGTGAGCGATTGCCGGGCTGAGAGAGCTGCGGAGTCGGGCCGGCCCAATCCGGGTACCTCGTGCAAAGCTGGTGGAGGCTTTGTCAGTTTCGGCGTAAAACTGACAACCGTTGATTCTGTATCCGACTGTCCAGAAGAGAAGCCGTAGTCGCTACGAAAACTTAGCTTCCGGATATGTCATCTGTATCTCTAGGCCCACAGTCAGTCAGTTGTGTCTGTAAAAATACCTAAGGGCAGTAGAGTCTTTTTCTGTATTTTTGAGTCTGTAAAAACCCTAAGGGGCTGGTAGAATATTCCTAGTGTTGGGCTGCCTATAAATAGCACCCCAATCCCTAGGGTTTGGATAACCCCTTTGTGCTGAAATCAAATCTGGTGGGTCACTTTTGTCTCCCGTTTTCTCTCTCCTGTGTGCGCCGCCAGGCCCTTGCGCTTCTCTGTTCGTGGCTCATTTTGGCTCTAATCTCTTGGATGCTTTTATCCCTTGGTCCATGGAGAATTTATTGGTTGCATCTGGTTGGTTTGAGGAGTTATTGAGCTGGATTCGGGCTGCTGTATTTAGTTCTTGAAGAGAAGCTTCTTCTGTTTGCTTCCGTTCTTCACAAACTGAGTACTAGTTCTTGCTGCTGCAAGTAGTACTACTTTTCTGTAGCTACAGTACTTGCTGCCAGCTTTTTACCTTCTACTGTACTGCCTTTTCAATCGAAGCAGCTTGGAGTAAATGCCTTTTTGACTGTTTCTGCAAAGTCATTTTCTTTTGTTCGAAGTCCCTCAGCTCCATGAGGCAGGCTTCGATCTAACCTTACTTGAAGGCTTCGCCTCAGTCTTCGTACTTTGTTCTGTGCTCTGTGTTGCTAAGTTTCGAAGCAGTTTTCTGATTGACAGCATTACATACTTCGAACTTCAGTGCGAAGGGGCTTCGGTCCTATTTGTTCGAAGTTCATACTTCGACACACTTCGAAGTTTGTCTTTTCTGATAGACTTCGCTTGGATTTCCTTGTGGCATGTCAGCCTTCGATTTTCCTTCCGAAGCTTTCCCTGTTCGAAGATAGAGTGTAGGCTTCGGACTTGATTTTCTGTCACGTGACAGACTTCGCTTCTTTGTTCGAAGGTTGTCTGGTTGTGCGTCGTGTTCGAAGCTTTCGGTTCAAAGTGTGTTCGAAGTGTTGTCTTCGAAGTGCATACTTCGAAGCAGGCTCCGGCACTGTTTTTACTTCGGTCCGAACTACACTTCGCTTCTTACTTGTTCAAACTAGGCTAGACAGTGACTCCTTCGGCATTTCGGACAGACTCCGACACCAACCTCCGAAGCATACCTCGACGTGCGAAGGGGGCTTCGCCAAGTCCCGAACAGGAGACAACTTTGGACAGTAACTTCTCTTTTCATCTTACATATACTTAGATCATTACATTGAGAAGTTTAGGCCTGTTACATCTTGTTCATCTGCCTAGTTGCACTACTTTTAGTTTCACACTGTTTATCATCAAGTTGCTTCTAGGTTAGAAACCTTTAGACTTAGGCCTTCTATTTATTTTCTGCTGTGTATTTTTTTGAGGTGCGTTGGGTATTGGGAACAAGCCATTGTTTCGAAAGAATTTTTAAGGCGCCCATTCACCCCCCCTCTGGTCGCTACTTTCGGTCCTACAGAAGGGCAGAGATCTTCACTGCGCTACACAGAGCTTCATGCCAGCCAAAAACCTTCGTAGGCTCCGGAGGTGAAAAGTGGTAGTAGCCTTCGGAAGTATTAACTTCAGGCTTCGGGATGAATACGCCCTCCAATTTCCTGCTAAGGCCATCAATGCAAGATGGTACACCGACTGGGTCATGAGATGGTTTTATGCCGAAGTTGGGGCGAGCAATCCTCTGGCCGGAACTCTGAAAGACATCCAATTCCGGAAGGAAGCCCTAGTGCATCCAGACCAAGGTCAGCTCGAAGCTCGCCTTAGCTTACTTCATAAGATCAGTCGAAGGTTGAGCATGCGAGACTTAGCCGAAGAGTTCCTCGGATTACAAATCCCTCCGCTGATGGCCAACTGGCCTATCATCTTCGAAGAGGATTCGGAAGGCGGTCTCCGAAAAATCACTTCGACTTCGAGCCCTGCAGGTAACTTCGAAAACAACATATATTATGCATATTCATTTGAAGAAGTAACTAACTAAATTCATTTTTTAGCTTCTTCAGCCCCTATTACTTCGGAGCAAATCGTGCGGGCTTCGGAGAAGATTTTGGGCGCTCCGACTCCAACCGAAAAGGAATGGAGAATCAAGTTGGTCGGGAGTTGGGAAAGATTTAACAGAGTGTGGGGAATGCTTAAATCACTCCGCCCCCTTTGATGGATTGGGTGCCTTCGGAGAAAGGACCCAAAAAGAGGAAAGCCGAAGCTGGGACTTCGAGCTCCGCCAAGACTCCGGTCAAGAAGGTGGCTTAGAAACCGAAGAATCCAGCACCTTCGAGCCCAAGGGCTTCAGTCTCTGACTCCCAAGAGGACGAAGGGAGGTTGCTTGTGCGTTTGATAGACGAAGATGCATCTCAAAGTACTGCACAAGCCGAAGTACCTGCGAACGTGCCGGAGTCTCAAGATAACCTTGAGCAACCAAGGACTTCGGCAGTTCAAGAGGATTTACCTCAGGACGAAGTTACTGTGGATGAAAGCGGAGTCGAAGTCACTATGGCTTCGATTCCTGAAGAAGCAACAAGGACTGCCCAGGAAAATATTCCTGCAGTCGAAGATTTAACGGCTGATTCGGACGAAGATCTCGCCTTCGATCCGCCAAACAGCCCAATGATTACCCCTCGCCAGAATGTCGAAGGTAAACTTCGAATAATTATTTTATGTTTATTTTGTGTATTTATACAATGTATAATACTTTTGTTCTTTACAGAGTCCACTTCTGTGGAAGAGGTCCGCCAAGAAGAAATAATCCCTGGACCTTCGACGACTTCGGAGCCAATCCCAAGTGCCACTCAAATGGGACCTGAAAGAGGCAAAAGGAATATAGAACCCCTCCCTCCTGCGAGTTCCGGATCAACTCCATCTGATTCAACAGACGAGAGTCGATCTACCGAGGGGGGCCAGTCTACAGGGGCTCCGAAGACTACAGGCCAACACTCCGGCCCTTCACTGGATGAGGATGACCAACAAGCGATAAGTATGCTCCCCCTTCTAGCTCGTTTCTTAGGGCAAACAACTGGTCTTCGGACTTTGCTCGAGCCTTTGGATCGAGCTAGTCGCGACATAGGGGAGACCAACTTAGTGGCCATTCTGAGCAAAGCGGACAGGTCGGAGCTTAACGCTGCTATGGAACGCGCAGCTTACCAGGTACGAAGCATCTGCGAAATAACATAGAATTCGTCTACAAATAAATTTTTACCTTGGTTTTTCTTTTCGCAGCAAACAGTCTTGGCCCGAGCTACGAATATATCGAATGATCAAGAAATCGCTCGTCTTCGAGAGGAAAATAACATCCTTCAACGGAATCTTACCATCTCCTAAAGCCGAGTGGTTCAGATGGACAGTATAGTGTCAACGGAGCGCAGGGCCAGACAAGGTTTGGAAGCTTCGAATAAAGAGCTCGAAGCAGAAAGAATTGTGCTTCGAGCTGAAATTGAAAGAATGCGGGCGGAGCACGCTACTGCGGGGACCGAGCTTGTCAGACTCCAAGAGGAAGCTAGCCAACTTTTGAACCAAAAGAATATTTTGACTACTGAAACTGCTAGACTTTCTGGGGTTCTGGGAGAGGTAACTTCGATGAAGGACGTACTGATAGAAGATAAGCTGAAGTCCGATAAGGTAGTTGCGGAAGTTATGAATCAACTGCTAGGTGTTCTGGAGTACTTCGGTACTACTGGGACACTTCCTTCTGATGATAACATTTCTCTTCTGCGCCGGTTGAAAAGGATTCAAGGAGTGGCGAAGCAGATGAAGACAGCAGGCATTCGATACGGAGAACTCTCCGGACAAGTGGCTGCTGTTGGCCTACTTCGCTACTACGAAGATCTGGGCCGATCGATAACTCCGAGCGTAGGAGAGGGCCCAATTACCTTCGACGACGAGCGGCTTCTGACTCCTTCCGAAGGTGTGGCCGCTGCCTGGCGAGCCTTCCAGACTTCATGGAGAGCCGAAGGTCGTTCTGCGATCAAGGCTTGGATCAATGAAGGACAACGCCAGAAACAAGCTCAGACCCAAGCTTCAAGCAGTCAGCCTCCTCCGAACCCGCAGGTTTAGAAATACCTTAGGATTTTTGGCTATGTAAAGCTTTATGCTTATGAACATTTATCAATGAAAATTTGTTTATCATATTTTTAGGCTTTGCCTCATACGGAAGATATCGAAGTGTTAGACATTAACGATGAACTTCGCTCATTATGGACCACCTTCGATCTTCTAAAAGCTTATAAGCGCCCCCGATTTTTAGTTCCTCGAGATAGCTTCGGTGTAATTGCGCCCGAAGTAAGCAAAGATATACTATCTTATATTAAAGAGGAAGAAAAAGAGGTTAACTTGAACACTTCATCTTCTAAAGACGTTATATGGTCTGAAGACGAAGATGAAGTTCGAAGTAAAAAACCTGAAGAACTTGGAAGCTGGGAAAGGAAGCCCCGAACAGCTTCGTACTTGGGCCTGAGCTTCAACAAGAACAGAAGGACTTTAGAGCTTCGAAGGAGGCAAGAGAGTTAAACGTAAAGTTGTTAGAACTCCCGGCGCTGGAACTAGTCGTTCCAATCCTAGCTCTAGAGATCGAAGAGGTCTTCGATTCCTTCTTGGTATAGATACCAATTTTTCATGATGTAATCTGTAAACATATTCGTTCGAATAATGAATACCGATTTAAAATTGTCTCCATATTTACTAGCCCCTCTTTGGGGATAAGCAACTTCGAACTGTATTCAAAGATGGCTATGCGCAAAGAAAAACTTCGGAGTACAATTTTTTGGGGTTCGGAGCCCCTCTGCAATTTAAAGATCTTTTAAAATCTTATAAAATGTCTTCGACTATTTGTAGTCTGAAGAATGGCAACTTAGTACCCTTGTTTTTTGAAAGAAATCACTTGAGATAACTTTCAGGACACCTTAGTGTCTTAAATAATTTGTCACTTTGGACTATGTTAACAGACATTCGAAGCTCATGGCTCAAACTCTGTTTTTCTTTGGCCACCTTCGGCTCTTTTTTGCGAACTCTGTCAAACCAATGATTCGGAGTTTGCAATGGTCTCTTTGGACTCTTTTTACGGATGTCTACCAGCCAATGGCTTGGACTCCGCATATTTTGGCCACCTTCGGCTCTTTTTACGGAAGTCTACCAGCCAATGGCTTGGACTCCGCATATTTTGGCCACCTTCGGCTCTTTTTACGGAAGTCTACCAGCCAATGGCTTGGACTCCGCATATTTTGGCCACCTTCGGCTCTTTTTACTGGAAGTCTACCAGCCAATGGCTTGGACTCCGCATAATGTGGTTTTGGGCTCTTTTACGGATGCCTACAAGCCGGTGGCTTGGACTCCGGATTATGTCAGCCCCCACGTCGAATGCTTCGAACCAATGATTCGAAGTCCGAAAATATGATTCAGCTTTATGACACTTCCCTCTCGGTCAACCCCGCGGTTCCAGTGCGTCCACTTGGAAGTTGGAGGTTTATGAGGGGAAGGCACTATCTGGACCATATGCTTTATTAATTCAGAAGATGATTACAAGTGATTTACAAGAAGCCCTTATGCGAAGTATCGCTTTAGGTGCTCTGCATGCCAAGTATGTGCTAACTCTTCACCTTCTAAATTGGCTAATTTAAAAGAGCCAGGGCGTCCTGAACGGACAATTAAATATGGACCTTCCCATTTATTTCCTAATTTCCCTGGCGCTATAATGCTTCGTAGAACAAGATGACTCGGTCTAAGTTCATTGATCTTAACCTTCGGGTCAAACCAAGCCTTCGTCTGCTGGTGATACTTTGATAAATTTGCTACAGCTCGAAGTCTTGTTTCTTCTGATAAATCTAGCGAAGCTTGTCTTTCTTCTTCGATCTCCGGTTCGGTGCTGCGAAGTGATCCTCCTTTGAGCTCCGTTGGAGTCATAGCTTCATCTCCGAATAGTAATCTGAATGGAGTAAAACCTGTGGACCTTGTTTGCGTAGTCCGAATGGACCATAAAATCTTCGGAAGCTCTTCGGTCCACAGTCCTTTTGCTAATCCTACTATCCTTCGATTTAGCCCTGACAAAATATTTCCATTGGCTCTTTCTACAGCTCCATTAGACAGAGGATGTCTCACCACAGCAAAACATAACTGAATGCCTAGATCTTCGCAAAACTTCCTGAAAGGTTCTGCATCGAACTGTGTTCCATTATCAACTGTGAGTTGTCTAGGCACTCCGAACTGGCAAATGGATATTCTTCAAAAGAATTTCTGTACATTGTTCGAAGTGATAGCTGTTAAGGGCTCTGCTTCTACCCACTTAGAAAAATATTCAATAGCTACCACTGCGAACTTTAGATTTCCCTTGGCTACTGGAAAGGGACCAATTAAATCCATACCCCATCTGGCCATAGGCCATACCGGAGCAATAACTTGAAGAGTTGTTGGTGGGCGATGACTTCATCGACCCATCCACTGACATCCTTGACAAGTGCGGACTAAGCTCTCCGCATCAGCTGTTATTGTAGGCCAATAAAGCCCCTGGCGAAGTGTTTTTCCTGCCAAAGCTCGAGGGGCTAAATGGCTACCGCAAAGGCCTTCATGAATTTCTCGAAGAATTTCTTGACCTTCGGCCTGAGATATACATCGGAGTAAAGGGGAACATACTCCGGCCTTGTATAAAATACCGTTGATTATTTGATAATTTCTAGCCCTGAGTTTCAATCTTGAAAGCTGTGGCTCTTCAGGCAAATTTATTCCTCCTTGTAAAAGTTCCATGATTGAATTTTTCCAATCTGCACTTGGAATGCAAAGAATCTCTGCAGAGGGAATTTGTGGCACCGAAGGTGTACTGAGCTCTTCATAGAAAGCTTCTTCTGGTACATCCACAGCTCCGGCTGCAGCTTTTGCTAAGATGTCCGCTTGCACATTTTCTGCTCTTGGTATACTCCGAATGGAAATACCCTTGAAGTGTGCTTCGATCTTACGGATTTCTTCTAAGTACTTTGCAAGCTGTGGATGCCGAACCTAAAAACTTTTATCTACGTGCCCTGCTACTATTTGAGAGTCTGTCTTTATAACAACTCTTGTAGCCCCTAGAGCACGTGCTTTTCGGAGTCCCAGTAAAATCCCTTCATACTCCACTATATTATTGGTAGACTTAAAGTTGAGTCTTGCGGAGTACATTGCTCTTTGCCCTGAAGGCGAAATTAATACTGCTCCAATGCCTGCACCGGATGCTTGGAAAGCCCCATCAGAATAAACAGTCCAAACTCCGTCGCTTGACTTCTCCGGAACCAAAGTTGCAGGTGGAGTCCATTCTGCTACAAAATCTGCTAAGACTTGCGATTTGATTGCTGTCCTTGCCAGAAAAGATATGCCGAAGGGTGCTAGCTCAACTGCCCACTTCCGAATCCTTCCAGTGGAATCCTTACTTCGGAGCATATCTCCCAAAGGATACGAAGTTGGTACTATTATATTGTGAGCCAAAAAATAATGTCTTAATTTCCTCGAAGCCATTATCAGAGCATAAACGAACTTTTCGAGTTCGGAGTATCTTGTTTTCGCTCCTGATAATGCTTCAGACACAAAATAAACAGGATTTTGTACCAACTTCCCATTGAAATCCACTTCTCTGACAAGGACTGCACTGACAGCAGAACCTGTAGCTGCAAGGTAAAGGAGTAGGGTTTCATCCGCAGTAGGCACCGTGAGTGTAGCGAGATTACTGAGATACTCTTTAATATCTTCGAAGCTTTTTTGACACTCCGGTGTCCATGCAAAACCTTCGGACCCTTTCAATGCTTTAAATATAGGTAAGCTTCTCTCCGCAGACCTTGATAAAAACCTGCTAAGTGCTGCCAGACGCCGAGTCAGCTTTTGCACTTGCTTTAAATTTTCTGGAGGAGCCATCTTTTGTAGCGCAGTTATTTGCGTAGGGCTAGCTTCAATCCCCCTGCTTGAAACTAAATACCCTAACAATTTTCCAGCCTTAGCTCCGAAGATACACTTTTCGGGGTTAAGACGGATCCCACATGCCCGAAGGCTATTAAATGTTTCTACTAAGTCTAGGCTATGTTGGTGCTTTAAAGCACTCTTTATTACAATATCGTCCATATAGGCCTCCACATTGCGACCTAATTGATGACCTAGAGCCTTAGCAACTAACCTCGAAAAAGTAGCCCCGGCATTTCTTAAGCCAAAAGGCATTCTTACATAACAAAAAACTCCCGAAGGAGTTATGAAGCTTGTCTTTATCTCATCTTCGCGCTTCAACCATATTTGATGATAACCAGAATACGCGTCAAGAAAGCTTAATAACTCCGAACCTGCGGTGGAGTCGACCAATTGATCAATTCGGGGCATGGGGTAGGGGTCACGAGGGCATGCTTTATTCAAGGATGTGAAATCAATGCACATGCGCCACTTCCCGGAAGATTTCTTTTTGACGAATACTGGGTTGGCTAACCATTCTGTGTGAGCCACTTCTCTGATAATCCCAGCCTTCAACAATTTCTCAACTTCGTCCTTCGCTAGAACAACTCTTTTGCAGACATTTTTCGGAGTCCTTGCCGAATAGGTCGGGCCTTCGGGTTTACGAGCAAACTATGTTCAATGATATCCCGATTGACTCCGGTGATATCTTCATCAGACCAAGCGAAGACATCTAAATTCTCTTCCACCACCTTTTCCAAGGAGGTTGCAACTTCTGGAGATAAATCTTTACCAAATTGAAATGTATATTCTTTACCATCTTTGATAATAACTTACGCTGCAATCTCTCCTTCAGGACTTGGTCTTGGGAAGGATTTCTTCGAAGCTTCGGAAGGGGTTGAAAATTTTTCTTGATTATCTTGCACATTGTTTACTTGTCTTGGATCAAGAGGGGGGCCATGACCATATTCCGCTCTCCGGGCGATAGCTTGATCTCCGAAGACAGTTAGGACTCCTGCTTGTGTGGGCATCTTCATGCACAAATAATTGTGATGCGCCACAGCTCCGAACTGGTTTAGCATGCCTCTTCCGAAGATGACGTTGTAGGCATATGGGGCATCTACAACATCGAAGATTACTTCCTCAGTTCGGGCCAACAAACCTTCTCCGAAGGTAACTTCCAGGCCTATTTGGCCGAGTGCATCAAGCGGAGGTCCTGCGAAGCCTTGCAATGGACGAGCCGCTAGAAGAAGGTGCTTTTTGGAGATGCACAATTGATCGAAGGCTTGAGCAAAAATAATGTCTGCCGAGCTACCTCCGTCAATCAACACTCTTCGAACTTCAGTGCCCGCAATATCAGCAGTAATAACAAGTGGGTCTGCATGCGGAAATTTAATGCCAGCTGCATCCTCCGCAGAAAAATATATCGGTACATGAGACCATTCCGGCATAGCAGCTGCAGATGACGAAGTCCCAATGTGGCCCACCTCTCTAACATAGTCTCTTCTCTATCTTTTCGACATGCTTCCGAGGGTACCTCCTCTGGAGATGGGGAGGACAACTCTTTTCCCTCGGTCTTGCCCTCCCTCTTGCTTCGGAGGTGGCATAACATTGGCCACTGGAGGGCGTCTTGCGGCTTCGGAGTTTTCTATCTGCGCCACAGCATGGACCGGCTCCGGGCGCGCTTGAGCTGGAACTCAGTCGGTAGTACCTCGACCCGAAGTTCTTTCTAGATATTCTCCTCTTAAAGTGAGTATAGCCTTGCAAGTATAAGTTGCATGGCTTCGATTTTCACCATGAATGCAGCAGAAAAGGGTCTGGCCTTTGCCAGCCGTTTTCCCTGGCGGCCTCCAGCCGCTGACCTTGTTCCCCGAAGGCTGTGGAGCTCTCTGTGTGAACTTTTGCGGGGGTGCAATGTTCAAGACCTCAGAACGAGGATGCTTCTGCCCCCTTCTCCGATCATGTTGAACTTCGAAAATTGGTTCTTGCGGCAGTGCCGAAGTTTTTACTTCTACTTTTACTTCTTGCAATATGGATGGAGTAGCTGTAGTTCTTCGAAGCCAACCTTCTTCCGACCTTGCATACTCCTCAAAGTATGACATCAGCTGAGAAACCGAGGATATGCTTTTCCGATGAAGCTTATCCAGGAGGCCTTGATGAGTGACACCTTCCCGAGCTGCATCAACTACCGAAGATGTAGACAACTCTCGGATCTGCGACTTCGTATGAGCGAAGCGCTTAAAATATTGCCTCAATGTCTCTCCAGGGAGTTGCTTCACCTGGAAAAGGCTTCCCGTTGACATTGGTGGCACAAAGGTGCCTTGAAAATTGCTTACGAACTTCTTCTTCAGCTGCCCCCATGAATTAATTGATCCTGGCTTCAAAGACCAGAACCACCTTAATGCCACTCCTTGAAGAGCTAAGGGGAAGCATTTTGCCATGGTATCTCGAACTCCTCCACTAGCTTCAATTGCTAGGGCATAAGAACGGACAAACTCTCCAGGATCTTCATCTCCAGCATACTTACAGAGCTTCGTAGTCTTAAACTTCGGGTCGAAGCGAACTTTCTGTAGCTCAGGATGCAGCGGAGATTCAGTATCAAAGGATGCGTTCTCCGGGGCTTCGGGATAAATGGGTTCGTCATCTTCGGGCACTTCTGGAATAGTTGGGACGGCTTGAGAGCGAAGCCTGTTCGCGGCTTCTTTCCGCCATCTTGCTACTTCAGCTTGGAGGCTGGCCATTTGAGTGGCCATATCTCCAAGATTGTCTTCATCTCCTCCGGAAGGGTCTTCCGGGTCTTGAGAACCAAGGGGATCAGTTCGAAGTGGGATTGAAGGTGGAAGAGGGACTCCGGGTGGTCGAAGTATAGAAGGAGTTGGCGGAGGACCTCCGTATGTTCGAGGGATGGAAACTCCTTCCGGAGTTTGAGGTGGAGGGAATGTCGAAGGCCCTCCGACCTCAACCGTGTCGGATGGTGCCTCTCTGGAGATCCGAGAGGACCTCCGAACAGGGTTACGAGGTGTACTCCACTTAGGAGGCATGATGTAATAAATTGGTAGAGAATGAAGTTTTTTTGACTAGGTTCCCCACGGACGGCGCCAACTGTTGGCGTAAAAGATTACGCTAACAGGTTTCTGTAGATTAGAAACTGACAAACGAAGTGTTTGCGAAGTGAACTGTTCTAAGCCTCCGAAAGGATAACAACTTAGAATAGTTCGAATGTGTGTATTGAATAACTTGTATTTGGTCCCTATTACAGGGTGAAATGGGGGGTATTTATAGGCCCAAATATTAAGGAAAAGACCTATTTACCCCTCTATTACAACCGACATAGTGGATACTATTCAGTACTCTTGATAGGGCTAAAATGGTAAAAGACTAATCTAATAAAATAAAAGATAAATCTTCCATCTTAGCTGGCAGAAAAGATCTAAAAGAGCCTTAGTTTGAAGATATACTCCGAACCAAGGCCCATCTTCATACTTCGAGCTTGACTCAGGACATCTTCGAAGATGGACGTCTGGAAACCTTCGAATCCATTATCTGCCTTTGTGCTGTTATGGCAATAACCCTGAGGATGGAATATTTTCCCCCAACAGAAACTTTGCAGCGCCGACATGCAAAAAAGATGTGCAGAAGCTACTAGGCAAGATAAATTATTTGTGCCACTTTATATCTAACTTGTCTGGTAAGATTGATGCCTTTGTCCCCATACTCCGGTTAAAAAATGATGCCGAGTTCACTTGGCGGGTGTTGGCATAAAAGATTACGCTAGCAGGTTTCTAGAGATTAGAAACTAACAAACGAAGTGAAGTAAACTATTTCAAGCCTCCGAAGTGGATAATAGCTCAAAACAGTTCGAAGATGTGTATTGAATAACTCAGTATTCGATCCTTTTTACAGGGTGAAACGGGGGTTTTATAGGCCAAAACCTTAAGGAAAAGACCCTTTTACCCCTCTGTTACAACCGACATAGTGGAAACTATTCGGTACCCTTAATAGGGCTAAAATGGTAAAAGACTAATCTAATGAGAAAGAAGATAAGTCTTCCATCTTAGCTGGCAAAGAAGCTCTCTGAAGAGTCAATGTTTGAAGATATACTCCGAACTAGAGTTCGCTTCTATCCTTCGAACTTGATCCAATATACTTCTGGAGTTAGATGCTAGAAACCTTCGATTAAAAAACCTGCCTTTGTCTTGTTGCAGCAATGGCCCTGAGGATGAAATATTTTCCCCCAACATTAGCCCCTCGAATACGCTTCTCCGCTAGATCTGTAACGTTAGGAGAGCAGTATCGCAAGAAAAATAATCATGCGTAGGGGTTAACAGATTTAATCAACCTCCGAAGTATACGAAGATTTAAAACTTCGAATCGACTTCTAATAAAGTTACATTCGAACTATCTCGGAATTAACTAAAAGAGCCAGAAAGCTTTTTCGACTTGGATGAAATAGCCGTTTGCTTTTTCCTTCCAGCAGAAGTTACGTGGTGCGTTAACTTCGCAAAGAGTAACGGTAAAGAATGCGAAACAACAAACATAAACGGTAAAAAATCGTGGGCCTCGGCTATAAATAGAGGACCCAGATACTTCTCGAATACCTTTCTCACTGTCCTTGAGCAACCAAACCATAGCCTCCAGATTTTAGCTTTGGCATTCAGTGCGAGTTCATGGCGAAGACCAGCTTCAAGGTCCCTGGGGCAGCTTCGTCCATTGCCCGGCAGCAGGCTGCGGCCGCGGCAGTGGCAGCGACAGTAGCGGTGCCAACAGTTTTAGTGGCTCCGACGGCGGCGGTAGCAGCACCAGTGGTGGCGCCAGCAAGGAATCCACAAAATACTAGTTCTCACGATCTCCTCCCGGCATCTTCGAAGTATTCAGACCTGTCTTATCAACTGGGACCATCTACCTACAAGAGGGAAACGATCGCAGCAACAGTGGAGGGAAAGATTGGCTCGGAGGTCATCATCCGGAAACCTGGAAAGGAGGCCATCCCTTCACTGAGACCTGAAGAAGTTGTAGTCTTCGAAGCTTTTTTCGAAGCGGGGTTAGGACTCCCAGTAGTGGACTTCCTATCGGAGGTACTGGACTTATTTCATGTTACTCTTCCTCAACTATCTCCGAACATAATAGCGCGCTTGGCCATCTTTGAATGGGCGCTGCGAGCTGAGGGCTGCGAAGGAAGGGCCGAAATTTTCATAGCACTGCACAGCGCATCCTGCCAATCAAAGACTTACCTAGGCCCCGGAGGAGAGAAGATCATGGTAGCCTTCGGCAGCATCAACTTCTGACTTCGGGACGAATTTCAACAAAGATTTCCAGTGAAGGCCATCAATGCCAGATGGTACACAGATTGGATCCTCTGGTGGTTCTATGCTGAAGTTGGGGCAGGCAACCGTCTGGCCGGACCTCTGTAGGAGATAAACTTCCAAAGGGAATCCCAAGTTCACCCAGATCCCGGCCAGCTCGAAGCTCGCCTCAGCTTGCTCCAAAGGATTAGTCACCGCATGAGCATGCGAGACTTAGTGGAGGAGTTCATTGTACTCCAAATTCCACCTCTGATGGCCAACTGGCCCATCACCTTCGAAGAGGATCCAGAGGGTGGAATCCGAAAAATCTCTTCGAACTCGAGCCCTGCAGGTAGCTTTGAAAACAACATGTTCTATATATATTTGTTTGATGAAATGACTAATGCCAACTTATCTTTCAGCTTCTCAAGCCCCGATGACTTCGGAGCAAGTTGTTCGAGCTTCGGAGAAGATTCTGGGAGTTCCAACTCTAGCCGAGAAGGAGTGGAGAACAAAGCTAGTGGGTAAGTGGGAGTGGCACAACTGAGTATGGGGTGTACTCGGAGTTGCTCCCCCTCTTCTTCCGGACTGGGTACCTTCAGAGCAAGGACCGAAGAAGAGGAAGGCGGATGCTGGGACTTCGGCTCCGGTTAAGACCCCGGCAAAAAAGGTAGCCCAAAAGCCAATGAATGTGGCGCCTTCAAGTCCGCTGGCTTCGGTCTCCGATTCCTCTGAAGATGAGGGAAGAGTCCTCATCGACCTGATCACCGAAGACAAAACTCTGGTAGAAGTAAACCCTTCGGTTCTAGGCTTCGAGTACGATGAAGACTTCGAAGTGGCCTTTGACCCTCCGAGCAGCCCCGTACTCACCTGCCAACAGGACTTCGGAGGTAAACTTTGCATGACCATTTGTTCCTTTTCCCTGCAAAATTATGCAATATATAATACCTTTGTCTCGGCAGGGTCCGCTCCCATGGAAGTGGCTCCTCACGAAGATACAGCTCCTGGGACCTCAACATCTCCGTGGCCGATTCCAAAAGTTCCACAGATGGTACCTGGAAAAGGTAAAGGCAAAATGGACCCTTTCCTGCTCCGAATTTAGGATTAACTCTGTCTGAATCAACAGACGGAGGTCAATCTACGGAGGGGGCCAATCTACCGAGGTCTCCGAAGACGTAGCACAGCGCTCCAACCCCTTGCCGAATGAAGACGATCAGAGGGCTCTGTCCATGCTCCCCCTCCTAGCTCCTTTCCTGGTTAAGGACCGGACTTCAGACCCTGCTCGAGCCTTTGGATCAAGCTAACCGTGAAGTTGGGGAGACAGACCTAGTGGCCATCCTTAGCGAAGCTGAGGGCTCGGAGCTCAACGCAGCCTTGGAACGGGCAGCATACCAGGTACGAAGTATCTGCAAAACAAGATTAGTTTCAACTTACGAATAATCTCACCTTGCTTTTTCCCTTCGCAGCAAATAGTTTTGGCTCGAGCTGCAGCTGTCTCGAACGAGCATAGAAGTCTTCGTCTTCAGGAGAAGGTTACTGCTCTCTAGAGGTGTCTTAACGTCTCCGAAGTTCGAGTTTCCCGCTTAGACGAAATGGTTTCAGCGGAGAGGAGGGCCAGACAAAATCTGGAGGTTGCAAATAAAAAACTCGAAGTCGAACAAATTGTGCTTCGGGCCGAGGTAGAAAAAATGCGGGTAGAGCACGCCACGGCGAGGGCTGAGCTAGTTAAGCTCCAAGAGGAGAAGGCTAAACCCACAGAGGAAGCTAGCAACATGCTTAGCCAGAAGAGTTCTCTAGCTACGGAGGCAGCTAGGCTATCCGCTGTGGTAGATGAACTGACTTCGACAAGGGATGCTTTGATTGAAGATAAGGTGAAGTCGGAAAACGTAGCTGCGGAGGTCATGAACAATCTGTTAGGTGTTCTAGAGTACTTCGGTACTCTTTGGACACAACCTTCGAGTGACAACGTCCCCCTGCTGCGACGGCTAAAGATGATCCAAGGAGCTACGAAGATGATGAAGACAACATGCATTCGGTATGGAGAGATCTCCGGTCAAGTGGCTGCTCTCAGAGTACTTCGCTACGACGAAGATCTAGGGCTATCAATAATGCCAGACTCAGGGGCGGCTCCCATTACCTTCGACGAGAACCAATTACTTAACCCTTCTGAAGACGTGGCCGCAGCTTAGTAAGCCTTCCAAACTTCATGGAGAGTCGAAGGTCGAACCGCGATCAAGGCTTGGATCGACGAAGGGCATCGCCAAAAGCAAGCTCGGTCTCAAGCTTCGAGCAGTCAGCCTCCGCCGAACCTACAGGTTTAGCATTGTTTTAGGAGCCCGTCTATGTAAAAAATTATGCTTTCATATATTATGAATGAAAATTTACTTATCATGTTTCTAGGCTTCTCAACCTCGTATGGATGATGTCGAAGTACTAAATGTTACCGAAGAACTCCGCCTACTATGGGCTACCTTCGATCTTTTAAAACTTCATAAACGACCTCAATTTTTGATTCCTCGAGAGAGCTCCGGTGCAATTGCGCCCGAAATATGTAAAGATATAATATCTTATATTAAAGAGGAAGAAAAAGAAGTTAACTTGGAAACTTCATCTTCTGAAGACGTTGAATGGTCTGAAGACGAGAATATTACTGAAGAACAAGGAAAAAAGCCTGAAGAACTTCGAAGCTAGGAAAGAAGTCCCGAGCGACTTCAAACTTGGGCTGAACTTCAACTGGAACAAAAAGATTTTCGAGCTTCGAAGGGAGGGAGAAGAGTTAAACACAAAGTTATTAGGACTCCCGACTCTGGAACTAGTTGTTCTGATTTTAGAGGTAGCTCTAGAGATCGAAGGGGTATTCGATTCCTTCTTGGCATAGACACAAATGTTTTGTAATGTAATGTAATCTATTCGAATAATAAAGATTAATTTTTAAAATTGTCTCCCTACTTCCCAGCCCCTCTTTGGGCATACGCAACTTCGAACTATACTCGAAGATGGTTAGGCGCAAAGAAAAACATAGGAGTACAATTTTGGAGGCTCGGAGCCCCTCAGTATTTTAAAGATTGATTAAAATCTTATAAAATGTCTGACTGCTTGGAGTCGTAAAACTGCTAACTTAGTACCTTTTGTTTGAAAGAAGTCACTTTGGACAAACTTTCCGGACACTTTAGTGTCCCAAACGATTGGTCACTTTGGACTCTTTTCACAGATATTCGAAGCTTATCAGCTCAAACTCTGTTTTGTTTTGGCCTCCTTTGGCTATTTTTGCGAATGCTATCAAACTAGTGGTTTGGAATTCGCAGTGGTCTCCTTGAACTCTTTTTACGGATGCTTTCAAGCAGGTGGCTTGGAATCTGTTTTTCAGTGACTTTCCCACCTCGTCGGAAGCTTCGAACCAGTGGTTCGAAGTCCGAAAAATTGGTTCAAATTAATGATACTTCCCTCCCAGCCAACTTCGTTCTTCCAGTGCGTCCACTAGAAGTAGGAAGTGTTTGAGAGGTAGGCAATATCTGAACCATGAGCTTTATTATTTCAGAAGGTGTTTACAAATGATTACAAGGAGCCCCTATGCGAAATATCATTTTAAGTGCTCCGCATGCCATGTATGCGTTAACTCTTCGCCTTCTAAATTAGCTAACTTAAAAGAACCAGGGCGTCCTGAACGGAGAATTATGTATGGACCTTCCGATTTATTCCCTAGTTTCCCTGGTGCTATAATGCTTCGCAAAACAAGATGACCCGACTTAAGTTCGTTAAGCTTGACCTTCGGGTCAAACCAAGTCTTCGTCTGCTGATGATACTTTGATAAATTGGCGACAACTCGAAGTATTGTTTCTTCTGTTAAATCAAGCAAAGTTTGCCTTTCTGCTTCTATTTCGGTTCGGTGCTGCGAAGGGATCCTCCTTTAAGCTTCGTTGGCGTCATAGCTTCGTCTCTGAATAATAGTCTGAATGGAGTAAAACTCGTGGACCTTGTTTGAGTGGTCCGAATGGACCATAGAATATTCGGGAGCTCCTCGGTCCACAATCCTTTTGCCAATCCCACTATTCTTCGATTCAGCACTGACAAGATATTACCATTGGCTCTTTCAACAGCTCCGTTAGACTGAGGATGTCTGCAGCGAAGCATAATTGTATGCCAAGATTTTCACAAAACTTCCTGAAGGGCTCTACATCAAATTGTGTCCCATTGTCAACTGTGATTTGCCGAGGCACTCCAAACCGGCATATATTATTTTTCCAGAAATTTTTTTGTACATTATTCGAAGTGATAGATGTTAGGGGCTCTGCTTCGACCCACTTGGAAAAATACTCAATTGCTACCACTGCGAATTTCAAATTTCCTTTTGCTAATGGGAAGGGGCCAATAAGGTCCATGCCCCATCTGGCCATTGTAGGACCAAAAGTAGCGACTAGAGGGGGGTGAGTGGGCGCCTAAAAAATTCTTTCGAATCAATGGCCTGCTCCCAACACCCAATGCACCTCAATAGATTAAGCAAAGAAAGGTGAACAGATCAACAGAGACTCAAAGGATCTAGCCTAACAACAACCGGCGTCCTAATCGAAAAGACACCAACACAGTGCTAATAGACAGATTAATAAATCATCACAGCAATTGATCTAAGTGCACGTAAAAAGAGTTTAGAGGTTACTATTCAAAGTTGTCTCCTGTTAGGAACTTGACGAAGACTGCTTCGAAGTATGTGCGAAGCCTGATGATGTCGAGGGTTGTCGATCGAAGCCTACAACGTCGAAGCCTGTTGGGGTTGTGCCGAAGTCTGCTTCGAAGTCCTTTGTCGAAGGCTGTAGTGGACTGTGCCGAAGGTTGATGGAGTCTAGGCTAGTTCGGTGAAGAGTGTAGCAGAATGCGAAGCATGCTTCAGTGCGAAGTGTGAGGCTACCGAAGCCTGCTTCGAAAAGCACACTTGGAAGCTATGAAACATAACACAAGAAAAAATAAACTTCGAAGCTTATTAGAGAAAAAATTGAAGCCTAGAAACAGACTCCGAATCACAACCTCCGAAAGCACAAACTGAGTAGAACCCACACAAATGAAATGACGCTAGTCAAAATGCAGCACACTTCGATCGAAGCTCATAGAACACCTTCGCAGGCAACGCTCCGAAGAATGCACCAGCACAGAGTGACACCCTAGCAGACTTCGGTGAAGAAAACAGGCTACGCTAAAAACCTTCGAACAAAAACAACTTTGAACAAACTAAGAGAGACTTCAAATCAGTTCTGATCGTCGCCCGAACGAGCCAGCAAAGTCGAATAAACAAATAGCCAAAAAACTAGCATCCTAGCTGGTGAAGGAAATAGCTTCGAAATCCGAAGTAGGCATCGCAAAGGTCATGTCAAATCAGTGGGACCCACACTATGAACTCTGTGCCTTGTTTAGCGCTGCTACCAGAAAACTTGCGTGAGATGCAGAGCTACAGCATAAATTCTATCTGATAGAAGCTAGTGGAACTAGCTGCACTAGACTGAATAGGTACTCAAAGAGTTACTGTCAGACTGCATGTAAGAACAAAACAGAGAGCCATCAATGCACAACAGCTATATGAACTTGCGAGAAGAACTAGTATTCTCAGACAAAGAACAGAAGCAACCAGAGAAAGATATTCACACAGAGACAAAACAAGATAGGCACGCAAATCGAGGCAAGCAGAAACCTGTGAGATCAAAACACTGTTCGATTTGTTTGTGAAGAACAGGAACACCGTGCGCACGATATGATGGCGGCGGTAGCTGGAAGAAGCACACGGAGAAATGAACAAAAAGTGACCCACTCTTGATTAGTAAAGTGATTTCAGAAAAGGGTGACCTAACCCTAGGGATTGGGGCCCTATTTATAGTTAGCCAAATAGCCTAGGAATATTCCACCAGACCCTTAGGGTTTTTTACAGACGCTGAAATAAAATGAAAAGACCAAACTGCTCTTAGGATATTTTTACAGACTCGACTGACTGACTGTGGGCCTAAGGACAAAATAGAAAACTCCTATTTACAGATAACTTGTCCGAAAGCGGAGCTTTCGTAGCGACTACGGCTTCACTCCAGAACGGTCTGATCCAAGATCAGCGGTTGTCAATTTTGCGCCGAAACTGACAAAGCGTCCACCGACTTTGCAACAGGTACCCGGATTGGGCCGGCCTGATTCCGAGCTCTCTTAGCCCGGCAATCACTCGCCGCACATGTACTTGAGTCAATCCTGGTCAACAGCCCAGTGGATCCTCTGCTGCTCCTAGCCCATGTACCCGGATTGGGCCAGCCCGACTTCGCGGCCCCTCTGCCCAACAGTCGCTCGCTGCCCGTGTACCTGAGTCACACGCGGCCCAGACACAACAGATCTTCTCTCTTTCTTTAGTCCTCTTTGACTACCGTTGACAATGACTCATCACATCTGGAGCCATGAGGCCCACACTCTTAAGCATGGCTCCTCAATCTCCTCCTTGATGAGTGCATTGTCAACACTTCTCTTCATCTGCTCTCAGTACCTGCGAACACATGTGGAAACACGAAAATAAAACATAAGAAATCAAAGGAGAAGAAAATAAAGTAAAAGTTTAACCCTAATGACCAAAAGCCGAAGAAAAACAAGAAGCGGTCATTATGGTTAACCAAAAGTAAAAGCTCAAAACGAGTGCAATCTCAGAATCATCGACAAGGATATCAAAAGAGTAAGGACAAACGGGACAAAAACTCCCCCTGAAACAAATCCTAGAGAAAGCCAAAACTCCCCCTTAAACTCTTCTACTCAAAATTTCTCCCCCTTGTTGACAAGTGGACTCATCAAGCGAGACTAAATACACTCGAAAGAGACACAGACTCCCCCTGAAATGCAACTCCCCCTTAAAATATGCAATGAATGTAACTGGGGTGCAGCTGGAGTGAGGAAAGCATGCTTCTCAGATATGATTGACTGCAATGTACAAAATCTAACTAGTATAGAAAAAGACATACTGTCTAAGACACATGGCATGATCAATGCAACAGATGAAATCTAAAGAAAGTCATTAGCACGCATTTTTCAATTTTTGCAAACAAAAGCATCACCACATTTTCCAGTTGACAAGCAAGATAAAGCATGAGATGCTGAAGCTAACTGATATCTACTGTTGCCGTAAAAGATTACGCTAACAGGTTTCTGAAGATTAGAAACTAACAAACGAAGTGTTTGCGAAGTAAACTATTCTAAGCCTCCGAAAGGATAATGACTTAGAATAATTTGAATGTGTGTATTGAATAACTTGTATTCGGTCCTCATTACAGGGTAAAACAGGGGGGTATTTATAGGCCCAAACATTAAGGAAAAGACCTTTTTACCCCTCTATTACAACCGACATAGTGGAAACTATTCGGTACCCTTAATAGGGCTAAAATGGTAAAAGACTAATCTAGTTAGAAAGAAGATAAGTCTTCCATCTTAGCTGGCAAAGAAGTTCCTGGAAAAGTCTAAGTTCGAAGATGTACTCCGAACTAGAGCCCGTCATCATACTTCGAACTTGACTGGATGCATCTCCGAAATTATATATCAGGTATCTTCATCTTAATCACCAGTCTTTATCTTGTTGCTACGATAATCTTGAAGATTGAATATTTTCCCCCAACAGTAGCCCCTCGAATATGCTTCTCCGTTAAATCTGTGATGTTAGGGAAGCAGTATACGAAAGGAAACATATTCATGCGTAGGGATTAACAGATTTAAACCATCTCCGAACTACGTGGAGATGTAAATTTCGAATTAGTTTTTAATAAAATTACTTTCGAAGTAACTTAGAACTAACTCGAAAAGTCTGAAAGTCTTTTTAGACTTAGAAGAAATAGCCGTTAGCTTCTTTCTTCTAACGGAAGTTACGGAATACTTTAATTTCGGAGCAAAGTAACAGTTGGGAATGTGAAGCGACACAGGCAAACGGTAAAAAATCAGGGTTCGGGCTATAAATAGAGGGCCCAAACCCTTCTTGAGTACCTTTTCACTGCTTTCATGCAAACAAGCCATCACCCGAACCCTAGCCGCCGTTTTTCTTCTGAAACAATCCACAAAATCCAATGGCGAAAACTAGTTTTAAGGGTCCTGGAGCGACTTCAACCTTGGCCCGGCAGCAAGCTGCTGCGGTGGCAGCGGCTGCATCACCGGCGACGGCAACTCCAAATCCTCCAGTGGCAGCAATGGCGCCGGTGGGAGGAAATCCCCAAAATGTCAGCCCCAAGACCTCTTTCCAGCATCGACGAAGTATACGGACCAGTCTTATCAACTGGGGCCGTCAACCTGCAGAAGGGAATCGCTTGCGGCTGCAGTAGAAGGATATATTAGTTCGGGGTGATGATTCGCAAACCTGGGAAGGAAATCATTCCGTCACCGAGACCCGGAGAAGTGGTCGTCTTCGAAGCCTTCTTCGAAGCTAGTTTGGGTCTTTCGGCGGTAGACTTCTTGGCGGAAGTTTTAGACTTGTTCCACGTCACTCTCCCCCAACTTTCTCCGAATGCGGTAGTGCGTCTTGCCATCTTCGAATTGGCGTTGCGAGCCGAAGGTTGTGAAGGGAGGGCGGAGATCTTCGCAGCACTACATAGAGCTTCGTGCCAACCAAAGACCTTCGTAGGCCCCAGAGGTGAAAAGCTGGTGGTGGCCTTTGGAAGCATCAATTTTAGACTTCGGGACGAGTATGCTCTCCGATTTCCTGCTAAGGCCATCAATGCCAGATGGTACACCGATTGGATCTTGAAGTGGTTTTACGCCGAAGTTGGGGCGAACAACCGTCTAGCCGGACCTTTACAGGACATCAACTTCTGAAAGGAAGCCCTTGTGCATCCAGATCCGGGTCAGCTCGAAGCTCGCCTTAGCTTGCTTCAAAAGATCAGTCATCGGTTGAGCATGCGAGACTTAGCCGAAGAATTCCTCAGGCTTCAAATCCCTCCCTTGATGGCCAACTGGCCAATCACTTTCGAAGAGGATTCGGAAGGCGGTCTTCGGAAAATTTCTTCAACTTCGAGTCCTGCAGGTAACTTCGAAAAAAACATACTCTATGTATATTTATTCGAAGAGTTAACAAACTTAACTCATTTTTCAGCCTCTTCAGCCCCTATAACTTCGGAGCAAATCGTACGAGCTTCGGAGAAGATTTTGGGCGTTCCAACTCCGACCGAGAAAGAATGGAGAATCAAATTGGTTGGTAGTTGGGAACGATCCAACTGAGTATGGGGGCTGCTCGAAGTTATTCCGCCCCCTTTGATGGATTGGGTGCCTTCGGAGAAAGGGCCCAAGAAGAGGAAAGCCGAAGCTGGAACTTCGAGCTCTGCCAAGACTCCGGTCAAGAAGGTGGCTCGAAAACCAAAAATCCTGCGCCTTCGAGCCCAAGAGCTTCAATCTCCGATTCTCAGGGAGGATGAAGGCAGGTTGCTTGTGAGGCTGATTGACGAGGATGCAGCCCAAGGAACTGCACAAATTGAAGAACCTGCGAACGTGCCGGAGTCTCAAGGGAATCTTGAGCAAGCGAGGACTCCGGCTGTTCAAGAGGATTTACCTCAGGACGGAGCTCCTGTGGATGAGAGTGGAGTCGAAGTCACTATAGATTCGATTCTGGATGAAGCAACAATGACTGTTCAGGAAAATGTTCCAACAGTCGAAGATTTGACGCTTGATTCTGACGAAGATCTCGCCTTTGACCCGCCAAGCAGTCCAATGCTCATCCACCGCCAAAATGTCGAAGGTAAACTTCGAATAATTCTTTTATCCTCTTTTTTCTTAATGCGAAATTATACAATGTATAATACCTTTGTTTTTACAGAGTCCACTTCTATGGAAGAGGTCCGTCCCGAAGATACAGTTCCTGGACCTTCGACAACTTTGGAGCCAATTCCAGGAGCCACTCAAATGGGGCCTGGAAAAGGCAAAGGGAAGATGGACCCCCTCCCTGCTCCGAGCTCAGGATCAACTCCGTCTGAGTCAACAGACGAGAGCCAATCTACTGAGGGGGGTCAGTCTCCCGGGGCTCCGAAGACCACAGCTCAACACTCCGGGCCTTCGCCAAACGAAGATGACAAACAAGCCTTAAGCATGCTCCCCCTTCTAGCTCCTTTCTTAGAGCGAAGAACTGGGCTTCGGACTTTGCTCGAGCCTTTGGATCGAGCTAGTCGCGAAGTTGGGGAGACGGACTTGGTGGCCATCTTGAGTGAGGCGGAGAGCTCAGAGCTTAATGCTGCCATGGAACGCGCAGCGTACCAGGTATGAAGTATCTGCAAAATAGAATCAAATTTATATACAAATAATTTCTCACCTTGACTTTTTCTTTTCGCAGCAAACAGTCTTGGCTCGGGCTGCGAATATCTCCAACGAACGTGGGAACATTCGCCTTCGAGAGGAGAATGCAACTCTTCAACGAAATCTGACTATCTCCGAAGGTCGAGTGGCCCACATGGACAACATGGTTTCAACGGAGCGCAGGGCCAGACAAGGCTTGGAGGCTGCGAACAAGGAGCTCGAAGCAGAAAAAATTGTGCTTCGAGCAGAAATTGAAAAGATGCGGGCGGAGCACGCTACTGCGGGGGCCGAGCTTGTTAGGCTCTGAGAAGAAGCTAGCCAGCTACTAAATCACAAGAATTCTTTAACTACGGAAGCGGCTAGGCTCTCTGGAGTAATAGAAGAGCTAACTTCGATGAAGGATGCGTTAAGAGAAGGTAGCTGCGAGGTCATGGACCAATTGTTAGGCGTTCTGGAGTACTTCGGTACTCCTGGGACGCTTCCTTCGGATGACAACATCTCCCTACTGTGCTGGTTGAAAAGGATTCAAGGAGTAGCGAAAGCAAATGAAGACAGCAGGCATTCGTTACGGAGAAATCTCCAGACAAGTGGTTGTCGTTGGTCTACTTCGTTACTACGAAGATCTGGGTCGATCGATAACTCCGACCACAGAGAGGGTCCTATTACCTTTGATGACGACCAGCTTCTTACTCCTTCCGAAGGTGTGGCCGCTGCTTGGCAAGCCTTTCAAACTTCTTGGAGAGCCGAAGGTCGTTCTGCGATCAAGGCCTGGATTGACGAAGGACAACGCCAGAAGCAGGCTCGGTCCCAAGCTTCGAGCAGTCAGCCTCCTCCAAACCCGTAGGTTTAGAAATACCTTAGGATCTTTGACTATGTAAAGCATTACGCTTATGTACATTTATGAATGAAGATTTGTTTATCATGTTTTTAGGCTTTGCCTCATATGGAAGATGTCAAAGTGTTAGATGTTAATGACGAACTTCGCTTATTATGGGCTACCTCCGATATCTTAAAACTTCACAAGCGTCCTCGATTTCTAGTTCCTCGAGATAGTTCCGGAACAATTACGTCCGAAATAAGCAAAGATATATTATCTTGCATTAAAGAGGAAGAAAAAGAAGTTAACTTGGAAACTTCATCTTCTAAAGACATTATATGGTCCGAAGATGAAGATGAAGCTCAAGGTAAAAAGCCTGAAGAACTTGGAAGCTGGGAAAGGAGCCCTGAACGGCTTCGAACTTGGGCCGAGCTTCAGCAAGAACAAAAAGACTTTAGAGCTTCGAAGGGAGGTAGGAGAGTTAAACGCAAAGTTGTTAGGACTCCCGGCACTTGAACTAGTCGTTCCAACCCTAGCTCTAGAGATCGAAGAGGTCTCCGATTCCTTCTTGGTATAGATACCAATTTTTCATGATGTAATCATATTTGTTTGAATAATAAATATCGATTTAAAATTATCTCCCTATTTATTAGCCCCTCTTTGGGCGTAAGCAACTTCGAATTGTATTCAAAGATGGTTAAGCACAAAGAAAACTTAGGAGTACAATTTTTGGGGTTCGGAGCCCCTTAGTAATTTAAAGATCGAATAAAATCTTATAAAATGTCTTCGACTATTTGTAGTCTGAAGAATGGTAACTTAGTACCTTCTGTTTTTTGAAAAGAAATCACTTGAGATAACTTTCCGGACACTTTAGTGTCTTAGATAATCTATCACTTTGGACTTTCTTAACAGACATTCGAAGCTCATGGCTCAAACTCTGTTTTCTTTTGGCCTCCTTCGGCTCTTTTTTGCGAATTCTGTCAAACCAGTGGTTTGGAGTTCGCAGTGGTCTCTTTGGACTCTTTTTACGAATACCTACAAGCCGGTGGCTTGGGCTCCGCATTATTTGGTATCCTTCGACTCTTTTTACGGATACCTACAAGCCGGTGGCTTGGGCTCCACATTATTTTGTCTCATTGGACTCTTTTTATGGATGTCTTCCAGCCGGTGGCTTGGACTCCGCATTATGTGGTTTTCGGGCTCTTTTACGGATGTCTTCAAGCCGGTGGCTTGGACTCCGGATTATGTCAGCCCACCACCTCGAAAATATGATTCAAATTAGTGACACTTCCCTCTCGGTCAACTCCACGGTTCCAGTGCGTCCACTCGGAAGATGGAAGTTTATGAGGGGTAGGCACTATCTGAACCATATGCTTTATTGATTCAAAAAGTGATTACACATGATTACAAGGAGCCCTTATGCGAAGTATCGCTTTAGGTGCTCCGCATGCCACGTATGTGCTAACTCTTCACCTTCCAAATTAGCTAATTTAAAAGAGCCAGGACGTCCTGAATGAACAATTAAGTATGGACCTTCCCATTTATTTCCTAATTTTCCTGGCGCTATGATGCTTCGTAAAACGAGATGACCCGGTTTAAGCTCATTAATTTTAACCTTCGGGTCAAACCAAGCCTTCGTCTGCTGATGATACTTTGATAAATTGGCTATAGCTCGAAGTCTTGTCTCCTCTGTTAAATCCAGCGAAGCTTGTCTTTCTCCTTCAATCTCCGGTTCGGTGCTGCGAAGTGATCCTCCTTTGAGCTCTGTTGGAGTCATAGCTTCATCTCCGAATAGCAATCTGAATGGAGTGAAACCTGTGGACCTTGTTTGTGTAGTCCGAATGGACCACAAAATCTTCGGGAGTTCTTCGGTCCACAGTCCTTTTGCTAATCCTACTATCCTTCGATTTAGCCCTGACAAAATATTTCCATTGGCTCTTTCTATAGCTCCATTAGACTGAGGATGCCTCACTGCAGCAAAACATAACTGGATGCCTAGATCTCCGCAGAACTTTCTGAAAGGTTCTGCATCGAACTGTGTTCCATTATCAACTGTGAGTTGTCTAGGCACTCCGAACCGGCAAATGATACTTTTCCAAAAGAATTTCTGTACATTGTTCGAAGTGATAGCTGTTAAGGGCTCTGCTTCTACCCACTTAGAAAAATATTCAATAGCTACCACTACGAACTTTAAATTTCCCTTAGCTACTGGAAAAGGACCAATCAAATCCATATCCCATCTGGCCATGGGCCATACCGGAGCAATAACTTGAAGAGCTGTTGGTGGGCGATGACTCCGTCGACCCATCCACTGACATCCTTGGCATGTGCGGACTAAATTCTCCGCATCTGCTACTATCGTAGGCCAATAAAGCCCCTGGCGAAGTGTTTTTCCTACCAAAGCTCGAGGGGCCAGATGGCTACCGCAAAGCCCTTCATGAATATCTCGAAGAATATCTTGGCCTTCAGTTTGGGATATACATCGGAGTAACGGGGAACATACTCCGGCCTTGTATAAAATACCGTTGATTATTTGATAATTCCTAGCCCTGAGTTTCAATCTTGAAAACTGTGGCTCTTCAAACGAATTTGCTCCTCCTTGCAAAAGTTCCATGATCGAATTTCTCCAATCTGTACTTGGAATGCAAAGAATCTCTGCGGAGGGAATTTGTGGCACCGAAGGTGTACTGAGCTCCTCATAAAAAGCTTCTTCTGGTATATCCATAGCTCCGGCTGCAGCTTTTGCTAAGATGTCCGCTTGCACATTTTCTGTTCTTGGTATACTCCGAATTGAAATACCCTTGAATTGTGCTTCGATCTTACAGATTTCTTCTAAGTACTTTGCAAGCTTTGGATGCCGAACTTGAATGCTTTTATCTACTGTGCCCTGCTACTATTTGAGAATCTGTCTTTATAACAACTCTTGTAGCCCCTAGAGCACGTGCTTTTCGGAGTCCCAGTAAAATCCCTTCATACTCCGCTATATTATTGGTAGACTTAAAGTTGAGTCTTGCGGAGTACATTGCTCTTTGCCCTGAAGGCGAAATCAAAACTGCTCCAACACCTGCTCCGGATGCTTGGAAAGCCCCATCAGAAAAAACAGTCCAAATTCCTTCACTTGACTTCTCCGGAACCAACGTTGCAGGGGGAGTCCATTCTGCTACAAAATCTGCTAAGACTTGCGATTTGATTGTTGTCCTTGCCAGAAAGGATATGCCGAAGGGTGCTAGTTCAACTGCCCACTTTCCAATTCTTCCAGTGGAATCTTTACTTCGGAGCATATCTCCCAAAGGATACGAAGTTGGTACAATTACATTATGAGCTAAAAAATAATGTCTCAACTTCCTCGAAGCCATTATCAGAGCATAAGTGAACTTTTCGAGCTCGAAATACCTTGTCTTCGCTCCTGATAATGCTTCGGACACAAAATAAACTGGATTTTGTACCAACTTCCCATTGAAATCCATTTCTCTGACAAGGACTGCGCTGACAGCAGAGCCTGTAGCCGCAAGGTAAAGGAGTAGGGTTTCGTCTGCAGTAGGCACCGTGAGTGTAGCAAGATTACTGAGATACTCTTTAATATCTTAGAAGCTTTTCTAACACTCCGGTGTCCATGCAAAATTTTCGGACCCTTTCAATGCTTTTAAGATGGGCAAACTTCTCTCCACAGACCTTGCCAAAAACCTACTAAGTGCTGCCAGACGACCAGTCAGCTTTTGCACTTGCTTTAAATTTTCTGGAGGAGCCATCTTTTGTAGCGCAGTTATTTGAGTAGGGCTAGCTTCAATCCCTCTGCTTGAAACTAAATACCCTAACAACTTCCCAGCCTTAGCTCCGAAGATACATTTCTCGGGGTTAAGACGAATCCCACATGCCCGAAGGCTATTAAATGTTTCTGCTAAGTCTAGGCTATGTTGGTGCTTTAAAGCACTCTTTATTACAATATCATCCATATAGGCCTCCACATTGCGACCTAATTGATGACCTAGAGCCTTAGCAACTAACCTCGAAAAAGTAGCCCCGGCATTTCTTAAGCCAAAAGGCATTCTTACATAACAGAAGACTCCCGAGGGAGTTACGAAGCTTGTCTAGATCTCATCTTCGCGTTTCAACCATATTTGATGATAACCGGAGTACGCGTCAAGGAAGCTTAATAACTCCGAACCTGCGGTGGAGTCGACCAATTGATCAATTCGGGGCATGGGGTAGGGGTCACGAGGGCATGCTTTATTCACGGATGTGAAATCAATGCACATGCGCCACTTCCCGGAGGATTTCTTCTTGATGAAGACTGGGTTGGCTAACCATTCTGTGTGAGCCACTTCTCTGATAATCCCAGCCTTCAACAATTTTTCAACTTCGTCTTTTGCAAGAACAGCTCTTTCTGCAGACATTTTTCGGAGTCCTTGCCGAACAGGCTGGGCCTTCGGGTTTACAATTAAACTATGTTCAATAATATCCAGATTGACTCCGGTGATGTCTTCGTCAGACCAAGCAAAGACATCTAAATTCTCCTCAACTACTTTTTCCAATGAGGTGGCAACTTCTGGAGGTAAATCTTTACCAAATTGAAATGCATATTCTTTACCATCTTTAACAATAATCTTCGTTGCAATCTCTCCTTCAGGACTTGGTCTTGGGAAGGATTTCTTCGAAGATTCGGAAGGAGCTGAAAATTTTTCTTGATTATCTTGTACATTATTCACATGTCTTGGATCAAGAGGGGGGTCGTGACCATATTCCGCTCTTCGGGCGGTAGCTTGATCTCAGAAGATAGTGAGCACTCCCGCTTGCGTGGGCATCTTCATGCACAAGTAATTGTGGTGTGCCACAACTCCGAACTGATTTAACATGCCTCTTCCGAAGATGACGTTGTAGGCATATGGAGCATCTACGACAGTCGAAGATTACTTCCTCTGTCCTGGCTAACAATCCTTCTCCGAAGGTAACTTCCAGGCCAATTTGGCCGAGTGCATCAAGCGGAGGTCCTGCGAAGCCTTGCAAAGGACGAGCCGCTGGAAGAAGGTGCTTTCTGGAGATGCACAATTGATCGAAGGCTTGAACAAAAATAATGTCTGCCGAACTCCCTCCGTCAATTAGTACTCTTCGAACCTCAGTTCCTGCAATGTCGGCAGTAATGACAAGTGGATCTGCATGTGGAAATTTAATGCCAGCTGCATCCTCTGCAGAAAAAGATATTGGCACATGGGACCATTCAGGCATAGAAGCTGCAGACGACGAAGTTCCAATGTGCCCCACTTCTCGGACATACTCTCTCCTCTGCCTTTTTGACATGCTTCCGAGAGTACCTCCTCCGGAGATAGGGAGGACTACTCTTTTTCCTCGGTTTTGCCCCTCTTCTTGCTTCGGAGGTGGCATAATATTGACCACCGGAGGGCGTCTTGCAGCTTCGAAGTTTTCTATCCGCGCCACAGCTTGGACAGGCTCTGGACGCACTTCAGCTGGAACTTGGTCAGTAGTACCTCGACCCGAAGTTCTCTCTAGATATTCTCCTCTCAGGGCAAGTATAGCTTTGCACGCATCAATTGCGTGACTTCGGTTTTCACCATGAATACAGCAGAAAAGGGTCTGGCCCTTGCCAGCCTGGTTTCCCTAGCGGCCTCCAGCCGCTGACCTTGTTTCCCAAAGGTTGTGGAGCTCTTTGGGAAAACTTCTGCGGGGGTGCAATGTTCAGAACTTCTGAACGAGGATGCTTTTGCCCCCTTCTCCTATCATGCTGAACTTCGAAGACAGGTTCCCGCGGCTGTGCCGAAGTTTTTAATTCCAATTTTACTTCCTGCAATATGGACGGAGTAGCTGCAGTTCTCCAAAGCCAGCCCTCTTCTGACCTTGCATATTCTTCAAAATAGGACATCAGCTGAGAAACAGAAGATATACTTTTCCGGTGGAGTTTATCAAGGAGGCCTGGATGAATGACTCCTTCCTGAGCTGCGTCAACTACTGAAGACGTAGTTAACCCTCAGATTTGCGACTTCGTATGAGCGAAGCGCTTGAAGTATTGTCTTAAGGTTTCTCCAGGGAGCTGCTTCACCTGGAAAAGACTTCCCGTCGACATTGGAGGCACGAAGGTGCCTTGGAAGTTACTCACGAACTTTTTCTTCAATTGTCCCCATGAACTGATTGATCCTGGTTTTAAAGACCAGAACCATCGCAAAGCTACTCCCTGAAGAGCTAGGGGGAAACATTTTGCCATGGTGTCCCGCACTCCTCCACTGGCTTCAATCGCCAAAGCATAAGATCGGACAAATTCTCCAGGATCTTCATCTCCGGCATACTTGCAAAGCTTCGAAGTCTTAAACTTCGGGTCGAAGCGAACTTTTTGCAGTTCAGGATGCAGCGGAGATTTGGTATCAAAGGAGGCGTTCTCCGGGGCTTCAGGATAGATAGTTCGTCGTCTTCAGGCACTTCCGGAATAACTGGGATGGCTTGAGAGCGAAGCCTATTTGCAGCTTCTTGCCGCCATCTCGCTACTTCGGCTTGGAGACTGGCCATTTGAGCGGCCATATCACCAAGATTATCTTCATCTCCTCCGGAAGGATCTTCCGGGTCTTGAGAACTGTAAGGATCAGTTTGGAGTGGAACTTGAGGTGGAAGAGGAACTCTGGGTGGTCGAAGTATAGATGGAGCTGGCGGAGGAACTCCGTATGCTCGAGGAATGGGAACGCCTTCCGGAGTTTGAGGTGGAGGAAACGTCGAAGGTCCTCCGACCTCAACTGTGTCGGGAGATGTCACTCCGAAGGTCCGAGGAGACCTCCAAACAGGGTTACCAGTTGCGCTCCTGCTTAGGAGGCATGGTGTAAGAAGTTGGTAGAGAACGAAGTTTCTTGGACTAGGTTCCCCACGAACGGCGCCAACTGTTGGCGTAAAAGATTACGCTAAGAGGTTTCTGAAGATTAGAAACTAACAAACGAAGTGTTTGCGAAGTAAACTATTCTAAGCCTCCGAAAGGATAATGACTTAGAATAATTTGAATGTGTGTATTGAATAACTTGTATTCGGTCCTCATTACAGGGTAAAACGGGGGGTATTTATAGGCCCAAACATTAAGGAAAAGACCTTTTTACCCCTCTATTACAACCGACATAGTGGAAACTATTCGATACCCTTAATAGGGCTAAAATGGTAAAAGACTAATCTAGTTAGAAAGAAGATAAGTCTTCCATCTTAGCTGGCAAAGAAGTTCCTGGAAAATTCTAAGTTCGAAGATGTATTCCGAACTAGAGCTCGTCATCATACTTCGAACTTGACTGGATGCATCTCCGAAATTATATATCAGATATCTCCATCTTAATCACCAGTCTTTATCTTGTTGCTACGATAATCTTGAAGATTGAATATTTTCCCCCAACATCTACCAAGATAAGCATTATCCAAAACAATGTGCTTCAGCAAACTTGTTATCATTTAAATTTTCAGGCTTTTTCATTTTCCTTTTTCATTTTTGTCAGGGGTTACTTGCATGTCAAATTTATGCTGACCGACAAAGTCAAGCCTAGGCCAGAACTGGACCATCAGAAGCTTAAGACATTAGTCTTGGCATACACTACATTGTCCTAGTTCATACCAAAGTGCTATGGTAAGCAGTCCAGAACAATGCAATGCGACAAAGCAAACCCACCTGGATCTTTTCAAATTATGCATAAAAAAGGCATGGAATTTTCATTTTTCTGATTTTTCATCATTTTTATAGCACATTTCCATGTTTAAAGCATAAAGATGTTCAAGTTGCATATCTGCATCTAAGTGAGGAAATAGCTACAAGGCATGTAACAGATAGCAAAAGCATTCGGCCTACACATGATAGTTACCAGAAGCAATGGTGATCATTTTTCAATTTTAAAACATAAAAGCCATGCATATGACAGATAACAGACATATCATGTGAACTGAAGCAAAGCATGATCATCGACAAGTAATCAAAAGCATGTACCAGGTAGAATAAGTAAAGCAGATCAATCATATAACAGAAGCAGGCTCAAAAGTGTGATATGTGAGTATGTATGATATGAACACACACAAAAAGACTCAAGAAAAAGAGTAAAGAAAAAAGAAAAGTGACACAAAATATCCTAAAAAGGATACACAACACCCAAATCCCCTCGTAAACGCTCAAAGGTAGACTGATCTAGGGGTTTGGTGAAAATGTCCGCCAACTGATGATGAGTATCAACATGAACAAGGTCAGTGACACCTTTCTCATATATATCCCGCAAAAAATGAAAGCGCACATCAATGTGTTTGGTTTTTGAATGGAGACAAGGGTTTTTCCCTACACTAATAGCACTGGTGCTGTTGCAAAACAAAGGAACTCTGGTAGGAAAGAACAACCCAAAATCTCGCAAAGTGGAAATTATCCAAACTAACTGTGAGCAGCAGCTAGTAACAGCTACATACTCAGCCTCAGTGGTCGAAAGAGCAACTCTAGATTGCTTTCGAGAAGACCAAGAAACAAGAGACTAACCAAGAAACTGGCAAGTACCGGAAGTCGACTTGTGATCCAACCGGCACCCACCAAAGTCAGCATCTGAAAAGCCAGATAAATCAAGAGATGATGATGCTGAGTAATAAAGACCGAGATCAGGCGCATAGGTGAGATACCTGAAAATACGCTTGACAGCCTGCCGATGAGACGCGTGTGGTGAAGACTGGAAGTGCGTGCTCAACCCCACGGCGAACTGTATGTCCGGTCTTGTCGCCGTCAAGTACAGGAGTGAACCGATCATCCCTCGAAACTCTCTCTCGTTGATCTTGACGCCGCTCTCGTCCTTGTCCAGGCCCCCAGATGTGCCCATCGGGGTCATCTAAGGCTTCAGCTCTCCACCAAAGTCAAATTTCTTCAACATGTCCCGAGTGTACTTACCCTGGTGGATGAAGGTGTCGTCCTTGGTCTGCTTGATCTAGAGCCCTAAGAAGTACTTGAGCTCACCCATGAGGCTCATCTCAAACTCACTATGCATCTGCTGAGAAAACTTGGATACAAGAACATTAGTAGTACCGCCAAAGATAATATCATCCACATAAATCTGAGCGACTAAGAAATCTAAAGCATCTCTGAGTAAGAAGAGAGTTTTATCCACAGAACCCATCACAAAGCCCTTCCCCAACAAAAACTGCTTTAACCGGTCATACCAAGCCCTGGGGGCTTGCTGCAGACCGTATAAAGCTTTCTACAGCTTAAAAACATGTCGAGGAAACTTAGGGTTCTCAAAACCGGGGGGCCGCCTAACATAAACCTCCTCCACTATATACCCGTTCAGAAAAGCACTCTTAACATCCATTTGAAAAAGCTTAAAACCCTTTGAAACGGCAAAAGCTAAGAGAATGAGAATGGACTCAAGACGGGCAACAAGGGCGAAAGTTTCTTCAAAGTCAATACCTTTCTTCTGGCAAAAACCCTGGGCAACCAGTCGAGCTTTGTGGCGCACCACAACCCCATCTTCACCTTGCTTGTTCTTGAACACCCACTTGGTGCCTATGTGGTTGCATCCGGGTGGCAGCTCAACCAGTGTCCAAACCCGATTGCGGACAAAATTCTCAAGCTCTTCTTGCATGACGTTAATCCAATTAGAATCAGACAGAGCATGAGAAACGTCTCTGGGCTCAAAAGATGCAACAAAAGCAGATTCAGGAAACACAACAAGTGAGTCAATAAAGAACGCAAAGTCCTCGTAGAGAAATCACCGATGATGAGATCTGAGGGGTGATCACACTGAACTGCTTGGGATCCCTGGTGATCCGAAGTCACCTCACCTGAGTTAGTTGCTGGCACCTCTGGTCTCGACTGAGGGGGCTCGATCGAAGTGGAAGAAGTGATCAGAGGTCCGCCCTCGTCCTCCGTCGAAATCTCAGGTGTGGGTTTTGCAGGCAGTGCAGAAAGCCCACCCTCATCAGCAGCTGGAGTGTCATCATCTTCCTCAAAGATGGACTCTCCGAGCTCACCATCTCCAGAAGGCTCAAAATAAGGAGTCAAAGAAGGCAAGGACTCATCAAATAAAACCTCACAAGTCTCGACAAGCTGCTGGGAATCGAGGTTCCAAACACGGAAACCTCAAGAATGTAAAGCATAGCCAAGAAAACTCCATCCCAGCAACGAGACTCAAACTTGTCCAAATGCCCTCCTTTCTTGAGCACAAAACATTTGCAGCCAAACACTCGCAAGTGGCTCACCTTGGGCTGTCTGCCAAACCGCAACTCATATGAAGTCTTACCAAGGTAAGCTCTATGAAAAATGTGGTTGGCCAAATAGCAAGTTGTGTTCATGTCTTCAGCCCAAAAGCACCTAGGAGTCCTGTGCTCATCGAGCATCGTCCTGGCCATCTCGACTAGCGTGCGGTTCTTTCGTTCCACAACGTCGTTATGTGGGGGAGTGTAAGGAGCAGAAAACTGATGGTCAAGACCCTGAACACTACAGAAGCTAACAAATTGAGAGTTCTTGAACGCAGAGCCGTTGTTAGAGCGAATTGCTCGCATCCGACCATTGTTCTCATTCTTCAGCTTCAAAATCAGGTCATGAACAAAATGAAAAGTTTCATCCTTAGACTCCAAAAAGAAAACCCACGAAAATCAAGAAAAATCATCAACAATCACAAGCGCGTACCACTTCCCACCGACTGAGCGTACCCGAGCTAGACCGACAGTGTCCATGTGTAACAGCTCACCCGGATACGAAGTCATCACCTGAGTCACAGGTGAGTGAGAAGCGGTAACCATTTTCCCGTGATGATAGGGATGACAAACTAGATCCTTCTCCATTTTAATCTCAGGTGGTCCTCGGATAAGGTCCATGGAGCTCGACCTGACTATCAGATCAAAACTCAATTGACCTAGCCTCCTATGCCACTTCCGGAGCTTAGAGGAGGATCCAGCAATCAAACAGCGAGAAGGGCCAAAAGAACTAGAGAAGTCAATCCGAAAAACCTTACCAAAAGGTAAGATCTGGCAAATCAAAGACCCTCTAGAATCAATCACAGAAGAACTTCCCTTCTTAAAACGGACCTACAAACCATCCTCAAGAAGTTGCGAAACAGAAATCAAATTGAAGTTCAAATTTCCAACCAAGGCAACATTCTTCAAATAGAAATGGTCAGAGATGCGAATTGAGCCAATGCCGTGTACCTTCCCTTGACCACTGTTCCCGAATGTGATGTACTCTTTGGAGCTCGGGGGAGTGAGACTGGAGAACCATCTGCGATGTCCCGTCATGTGGCGAGAGCATCCTGAGTCCATGATCCAAACGTCCTCTAGTCCCCGATCCTTCTCATTTTCGTCGTCGTCAGGAGTCATCGGAGGAGCCCTTCTCTTCCTTATCCCCAAGAGCCATTGAGCAGAAGCGCTTGCGGGATCCTCGGCGTTGATATGAGTGGCTCTTCGGTCTGTCCCCGAAAGCCATGAAGCAAAGGCCCGCCGGATCGTCCTTGTCCTTCCCCTTTCTGATGACAATCTCCTCATCGCTTGAGCTAGATGAAGAGGAAGAAGATGTGGACCCCTTGGAGTAGCTCTTCTCCATCTCGGCGAAGAAGGCCTTGTCGCGCTTCTTGTTCTCTCGCTGGTAGTCCTTCAGGGCCTTTCTGAAGAATCTGGTCTTTGGCTTGCCCTTGTTGAAGGAGGAGCTGTCGTGCTTGCTGGAGTCGTGGAATCCACCACCGGTGCCCTTCTTGTGGCCATTGCGCTTGGGGCAGTCAGCGATGAAGTGTCCTAGATTACCACACTCAAAGCACCCGGATTTCGTGCCATGTCTTTTGAACATTCTCTTTTCATAAACACGACACACGTGGTTGTTAAAAAGACACAGGTCATCATCTCCTAACTGACTCGAGCTGGTCCTCAATGATAGACATCAAAGAGAACCCAACACAACTCACAGAAGAGGGATCAACAGAAGGTGTAGCAAGAGCCAGGGTTTTTGAACCAGAGCAAGTGAGATTTGATCTCAACTAGGTATCAACCTCAGTGGCCTTTAGCTTGCTAAACAACTCAGAAATGGTCAAGGTATCATAAGAAGTGCTCTCAATGATAGAGGATACATTGATCTCCTAGATCTTAGGGTCCAAGGTATGGAGAACCTTGAGCGCCTGCTCATGATCCGAGACTAACTGAACACCCTCAGCCTAGTTGTCCCGAAGCTTTTTATGATCGATTGAAAACGACCAAACAACGCTTCAACAGATTCACCTGGCTTTTGTGTGAAGTTCTCATATTCACGCCAGGTAGGTCTGATAGAGCCGAGCCTTGACCTAGGTTGTCCCCTCATGTTGTGCCTGGAGGGTAGCCCAGATCTCTCTCGTAGTGGATAGATGTCTCACACGCTCAAATTAGTGGGACCTAAACCAGAAAACAGAATATTCACCGCTTTGTTGTTGTTCTGATGTTGGGCAATAATATCTAGAGAATTACGCTCAGCAACAGGCAACACTGTGAAAGTAGCGTGAATACAGATGTCCTAGATGTCCAAGCTTTGGCTCATGAGATAGGCTCGCATTCGAGTCTTCCAATAATTATAGCCATAAGCTTCCAAGGACGAGATCTTTCCGGGAGACGTCATGATCACTACTGGGTTTTAGAACCAGTTAAGGTATGGAAAAACCCTAACCAGGCTCTGATACCACTTGTAGGACCGAAAGTAGCGACCAAGGGGGGGGGTGAATGGGCGCCTAAAAAATTATTTTGAATCAATGGCCTGCTCCCAACACCCAACGCACCTCAACAGATTAAGCAAAGAAAGGTGAACAGATCAACAGAGCCTCAAAGGATCTAGCCTAACAACAACTGACGTCCTAATCGAAAAGACACCAACACAATGCTAATAGATAGATTAATAAAGCATTCACAACATGGCAGATCAAACTACACAGAAATAAATCATCACAACAATTGATCTGAGTGCACGTAAAAAGAGTTGAGAGGTTACTGTTCAAAGTTGTCTCCTATTAGGAACTTGACAAAGCCTGCTTCGAAGTATGTGCGCAGCCTGAAGTGCTCGAGGGTAGTCGATCGAAGCCTGCAACGTTGAAGCCTGTGGGGGTTGTGCCGAAGTCTGCTTCGAAGTCCTTTGTCGAAGGCTGTAGTGGACGTGCCGAAGGTTGATGGAGTCTAGGCTAGTTCGGTGAAGAGTGTAGCAGAATGCTGAAGCATGCTTCGGTGCGAAGTGTGAGGCTACCGAAGCCTGCTTTGAAAAGCACACTTCGAAGCTATGAAACTTAACACAAGAAAAAATCAACTTCGAAGCTTATCAGAGAAAAAATCGAAGCCAAGAAACAGACTCCGAATCACAACCTCCGAAAGCACAAACTGAGTAGAACCCACACGAATGAAATGACGCTAGTCAAAATGCAGCACACTTCGATCGAAGCTCATAGAACACCTTCGCACGCAACGCTCCGAAGAAAGCACCAGCACAGAGCGACACCCTAGAAGAATTCGGTGAAGAAAACAGGCTACGCTAAAAACCTTCGAACAAAAACAACTTCGAACAAACTAAGAGAGACTTCGAATCAGTTCTGATCGTCGCACGAATGAGCCAGCGAAGTAGAATAAACAAATAGCCAAAAAACTAGCATCCTAGCTACTGATGGAAATAGCTTCGAAATCCGAAGTAGGCATCGCAAAGGTCATGTCAAATCGTGGGACCCACACTATGAACTCTGTGCCTTGTTTAGCGCTGCTACCAGAAAAATTGCGTGAGATGCAGAGCTACAACATAAAGTCTATCTGATAGAAGCTAGTGGAACTAGTTGCACTAGACTGAATAGGTACTCAAAGATTAACTGTCAGACTGCATGTAAGAACAAAACAGAGAGCCATCAACGCACAACAGCTACAGGAACTTGCGAGAAGAACTAGTATTCTCAGACAAAGAATAGAAGCAACCAGAGAAAGATATTCGCACAGAGACAAAACAGATAGGCACGCAAATCGAGGCAAGCAGAAACCTGTGAGATCAAAACACTGTTCGATTTGTTTGTGAAGAACAGGAACACCGTGCGCACGAGATGATGGCGGCGGTAGCAGGAAGAAGCACACGGAGAAATGAACAAAAAGTGACCCACTCTTGATTAGTAAAGTGATTTCAGAAAAGGGTGACCTAACCCTAGGGATTGGGGCCCTATTTATAGGCAGCCGAATAGCCTAGGAATATTCCACCAGACCCTTAGGGTTTTTTACAGACGGTGAAATAAAAGGAAAAGACCAAATTGCCCTTAGGATATTTTTACAGACTCGACTGACTGACTGCGGGCCTAAGGAGCCCTATTTACAGATAACTTGTTTGGAAGCGGAGCTTTCGTAGCGACTACGACTTCAATCTAGGACAGTCCGATCCAAGATCAGTGGTTGTCAGTTTTGCGCTGAAACTGACAAATCGTCCACCGACTTTGCACCAGGTACCAGGATTGGGCCGGCCTGATTCCGCAGCTCTCTCAGCCCAGCAATCACTCACCGCCCGTGTACCTGAGTCAATCCTGGTCAACAGCCCAGTGGATCCTCTGCTACTCCTAGCCCATGTACCCGGATTGGGCCAGCCCGACTTCACGGCCCCTCTGCCCGATAGTCGCTCGCTGCCCGTGTACCTAAGTCACACGCGGCCCAGACACAGCAGATCTTCTCTCTTTCTTCAGTCCTCTTTGACTACCGTTGACAATGACTCATCACATCTGGAACCCTGAGGCCCACGCTCTTCAGCATGGCTCCTCAACCATGGGCCATACAGGGGCAATGACTTGAAGAGTTGTTGGCGGACGATGACTTCTTCTTCCCATCCATTGACAACCCTGGCAAGTGCGGACTAAGCTCTCCGCATCAGCTACTATTGTAGGCCAATAAAGCCCCTGGCGAAGTGTTTTTCCTGCCAAAGCTCGAGGGGCCAGATGGCTACCGCAAATTCCTTCTTGAATTCCTCGAAGAATCTCTTGACCTTTGGCTTGAGATATGCATCGGAGCAGAGGGGAACATACTCCGGCCTTGTACAAAATACCGTTGATTATATGATAATTTCGAATTATGAGCTTCAACCTCGAAAGATGTGGCCCTTCAGGCAAATTTGCTTCTCCTTGCAACAATTCCATAATTGAACTTCGCCAATCTGTACTTGGAATGCAAAGGACTTCCGCAGAAGGGATCTGTGGTACCGAAGGTGCACTCAGCTCTTCGCAAAAAGCTTCTTCTGGAATGTCCATAGCTCCGGCTGTAGCTTTCGCTGAGATGTCAGCTTGCGTATTTTCAGCTCTGGGTATACTTCGAATGGAAATCCCTTTAAATGCTGCTTCAATCTTACGGATCTCTTCCAAATATTTTGCAATGCTGTAAATGTCGAACTTGAAAACTCTTATCTACGTGCCCTGCTACAATTTGAGAATTTGTTTTAATAACAACTCTTGTAGCCCCCAAAGCATGTGCCTTTCGAAGTCCTAACAAAATTCTTTCATACTCCGCTGTATTATTGGTGGACTTAAAGTTGAGCCTTGTGGAGTACATTGCTTTTTGCCCTGAAGGCGAAATTATTACTGCTCCGACACCTCGTCCAGATGCTTGGAAAGCTCCATCGTAGTATATGGTCCAAATTCCTTCACTTGGCTTCTACGGAGCCCATACTGCAGGGGGAGTCCACTCTGCCACAAAATCTGCCAGCACTTGTTACTTAATTGTTGTCCTTGCCACGAAGGAAATGTTGAAGGGTGCTAATTCAATGGCCCACTTCCCAATTCTTCCTGTGGAATCCTTACTTCGGAGCATAACTCCCAAGGGATACGAAGTTGGTACAATCACATTATGTGCCAGGAAATAATGTCTTAACTTCCTCGAAGCCATTATTAGAGCATAGGTGAACTTCTCAAGCTCGGAATATCTTGTTTTTGCTCCAGACAATGCTTCGAATAAAAAACAGACTGGATTCTGTACCAACTTCCCATTGAAATCAACTTCTCTAACAAGGACTGCACTGACAGCGGAGCTAGTAGCCGCAAGGTAAAGGAGTAGGGTTTCGTCCGCAACAGGCACCGTGAGTGTAGCGAGGTTACTGAGATAATTCTTAATATCGTCGAAGCTTTTTTGACACTCTGGTGTCCATGCAAAATCTTTGGACCCCTTCAATGCTTTGAAAATGGGCAAACTTCTCTCTGCAGACCATGCCAAGAATATGCTAAGTGCTGCAAGATGACCAGTCAGCTTTTGCACTTGCTTCAAAATTTCCGGAGGAGCCATCCTTTGCAACATAGTTATTTGAGTAGGGCTTGCTTCGATCCCTCTGCTCGAAACCAGATACCCTAACAACTTTCCATCCTGAGCCCCAAAGATACAGTTTTCGGGGTTAAGACGGATTCAACATGCCCGAAGGCTATTGAATGTTTCTGCTAAGTCTAGGCTATGTTGGTGATTTAAAGCACTCTTTATTACAATGTCATCCATATAAGCTTCTACATTGCGGCCTATTTGATGACCTTAGAGCCTTAGCAATTAACCTCGAAAATGTTGCCCCGACATTTCTTAAGCCAAAGGGCATTCTTACATAGCAGAAGACTCCTGAAGGAGTTACAAAGCTTGTTTTGATTTCATCTTCGCGCTTTAGCCAGATTTGATTATAGCCGAAATACGCGTCAAGGAAGCTTAATAACTCCGAACCAACAGTGGAGTCAACCAATTGATCAATTCGGGGCATGAGATAGGGGTCACGGGGGCATGCTTTATTCAAAGATGTAAAGTCAATACACATGCGCCACTTCCCGGAAGATTTCTTCCTAACGAAGACTGGGTTGGCTAGCCACTCCGTATGAGCTACTTCTCTGATAATCCCAGCCTTCAGCAACTTTTCCACTTCATCTTTATCAAGGATGGCCCTCTCCGTAGATAGCTTCCGGAGTCCTTGCCGGACAGGCCGAACCTTCGGGTTCACAAGTAAACTATGCTCAATAATATCCCGACTGACTCTGGTAATGTCCTCATCAGACCAAGCAAAGACATCTAAATTCTCTTCAACTACTTTTTCTAACGAAGTAGCGACTTCTGGAGGCAAATCCTTGCCAAACTGAAATGAATAGTCTTTGTCGTCTTTGACAATAACCTTCGTTATAATCTCCCCTTCAGGGCTTGGCCTTGGGAAGGACTTCTTCGAAGGTTCGCATTGAAGCAGAAAAATCCTCCAGGTTGCCTTGCACGCTGTTCACCTGTCTCGGGTCAAGAGGAGGGCCATGACCATATTCCGCTCTTCGCGCAGTGGCCTGATCTGCGAAAATAGTGAGCACTCCCGCTTCTGTGGGCATCTTCATACATAGATAATTATGATGCGCCATAGCTCCGAATTGATTCAACATGCCCCTCCCAAAGATAACATTGTATGCATATGGGGCATCCAGAACATCAAAAATCACTTCCTCTGTCTTGGCCAGTAGCACCTCTCCGAATGTGACTTCCAGACCTATTTTGCCGAGGGCATCAAGAGGGGGTCCTACGAAGCCTTCAAAGGACGAGCTGCTGGGAGAAGATGCTTCCTGGAGATACAGGGTTGATCGAAGGCTTGGACGAAGATGATATCTGCTGAACTCCCTCCGTCAATCAGTACTCTCCGGACTTCAGTACCTGCTATATCGGCAGTGATGACAAGTGGATCTGCATGTGGAAACTTTATGCCCGCTGCATCATCTGTGGAGAAAGATATTGGCACATGGGACCATTCAGGCATGGCAGCTGCGGACGAAGAAGTTCCAATATGGCCCACTTCCCGGACATATTCTCTTCTCTGCCTCTTCGATATACTACCAAGAGTCCCTCCTCCGGAAATGGGGAGGACTACTCTTTTCCCTCGATCTTGACCATCTTCCTGCTTTCGGAGGTGGCATAACATTGACCACTGGAGGCCTTCTTGCAGGGTCGAAGTTATCTATACGCGCCATAGCGTGGACAGGCTCCGGACGCACCTCGATCGGAACTCGATCGGTAGTGCCTCGACCAGAAGTTCTTTCAAGATACTCGCCTCTTAAAGAGAGTATAGACTTACACGCATCGGTTGCGTGACTTCAGTTCTTACCATGGACACAGCAGAAGAGGGCCTAAGCTTTGCCAGCCGGCTTCCCTGGCGGCCTCCAGCCGCTGGTCTTGCTTCCTGAAGGTTGCGAAGTCTTAAGGGCAAATTTTTGCGGAGGTGCAATATTCAAGTACTTCTGAACGAGGATGCTTTTGCCCCCGACACCTGTCATGCTGAACTTCAAAGCTAGGCCCCTGTGACGGTGTTGAAGTCTTCACTTCCAGCTTGACTTCTTGCAGGATTGACGGAGTTGCAGCAGTTCTCCGAAGCCACCCTTGTTTTGACCTTGCATACTCTTCGAAATAAGACATCAACTGAGCAACCGTAGATATCTTCTTCCGGTGAAGTTTATCGAGGAGGCCCGCATGGGTAACTCCCTCTCGAGCTACATCAACTACTGAGGATGTAGTTAACCCTCAAATTTCGACTTCGTATGAGCGAAGCGCTTGAAATACTGCCTTAAAGTCTCTCTAGGGAGCTGCTTCACCTAGAAAAGACTTCCTGTTGACATTGGGGGTACAAAGGTACCCTGAAAGTTGCTTATGAACTTCTTCCTTAATTTTTCCCAGGTCCTAATTGATCCTAGCTTCAAGGACCAGAACCACCGTAGTGCCACCCCTTCAAGAGCTAGAGGAAAACATTTGGCCATGGTGTCTCGCACTCCTCCACTGGCCTCAATTGCCAATGCATAAGAACGGGAGAACTCCCCAGGGTCTTCGTCTCCAGAATATTTGCAGAGCTTCGAACTTTTGAACTTAGGATTGAAGCGCACTTTCTGTAACTCAGGATGCAGCGGAGACTCGCTGTCGAAGGAAGCATTCTCCGGGGCTTCGGGATAAGGAAGTTCATCGTCTTGGGGCACTTCAGGGATGACTGGGGTGGCCTGAGAATGAAGCCTACCTGTAGCTTCTTGTCGCCACCTCGCTACTTCAGCTTGGAGACTGGCCATTTGATCGGCCATATCACCAAGACCGTCTTCATCTCCTCCAGAAGGACCATCTAGGTCTTGAGAACTGTATGCATCAGTTTGAAGTGGAACTTGAGGTGGAAGAGGAACTCCGGTTGGTCAAAGTATGGATGGAGTTGGGGGAGGAACTCCGTAAGCTCGAGGAAGGGGAATTCCTTCCAGAGTCTGAGGTGGAAGAAATGTAGAAGGTCCTCCGACCTCAACTGTGTTTGAAGATCTTGCTCCGGAGGTCCGAGGGGACCTCCAAGTAGGGCTACCACCTGAACTCCGCTTGGGAGGCATGGTTTGAGAACTTGGTAGAGAACAAAATTTTTTGGACTAGGTTCCCCACGGACGGTGCCAACTGTTGGCGTAAAAGATTACGCTAACATGTTTCTAGAGATTAGAAACTAACAAACAAAGTGTTTGTAAAGTAAACTATTTCAAGCCTCCGAAGTGGATAATAGCTCAAAACAGTTCGAAGATGTGTATTGAATAACTCAGTATTCAATCCTTTTACAGGGTGAAACGGGGGTATTTATAGGTCAAAACCTTAAGGAAAAGACCCTTTTACCCCTCTGTTACAACCGACATAGTGGAAACTATTCGGTACCCTTAATAGGGCTAAAACGGTAAAAGACTAATCTAATGAGAAAGAAGATAAGTCTTCCATCTTAGCTGGCAAAGAAGCTCTCTGAAGAGTCAATGTTCGAAGATATACTCCGAACTGGAGTTCGCTTCTATCCTTTGAACTTGATCCAATATACTTCCGGAGTTAGATGCTGGAAACCTTCGATTAAATCACCTGCCTTTGTCTTGTTGCAGCAATGGCCCTGAGGATGAAGTATTTTCCCCCAACAGGGGGCAAGTCAGCAAAGCACCTTTGAAAAGATTAAAGAGTGATTGTCGTCGCCACCTTTAGTGAGGGCACCAAAAGCCGAGATCCCATTTCGGCTATACATTGCCGCCGAAGATAGCATGATTGGGGCCGTGCTAACCCAGGAGGTGGAGGGAAAAGAGTATCACATCACGTTCCTGAGCCGCCGCCTACTAGACGATGAAACCAGGTACGCATTTGTGGAGCACTTATGTCTATAACTTTACTACGCATGTACAAATTACGTCATTATCTTCTCCCTACTACATGTGTTGTTGTTTGCCAAACCGATGTTATAAAACACATATTGCAAAAGTCGATTCTAAGTGGAAGAATTGGGAAGTGGGCTTACGCTTTGATTGAGTATGATTTGTCCTATGAACCCCTAAGAGATATGAAAGGCCAAATTGTCGTTGACTTTATAGTTGATCACCACATAGATGTCAGATGGAGTGACAAAGTTCTCTAATTGAGGTAATACCATGGAAACTTTATTTTGATGGTTCAGCTTGCAAAAGTGGCCAAGGTATTGGAGTGGTTCTCATATCACCTAGTGGAATGCACTTTGAAACCTCGGCCCATTTAGAATTTCCCTCTACTAATAACCAAACTGAATATGAAGCATTATTGCTAGGACTTGAATTGCTAGAATCTATGGGTGTTAAACATGTTCATGCACATGGTGACTCTCTGTTAGTAGTGCAACAAGTAGCTAAGAGTGCTCAATGTCTTAATGGCTTTCTAAATAGTTACTGGGATAAATGCTTAGACATATATAGTTGCTACTTTTGATGACTTCAAAATTCCACACGTGTCAAGAGAGGAAAATTCAATTGCAAATGATTTGTCTCAGCAAGCATCTGACTACCATGTCAGAAGAGGGAAATTTTCTATACAAGAAAAGCCGATCCTTGGTCTCATTGCCGAAGCCAGAAGCATTAGGCAGACGCGAGGTCTGTCGAGCCCTGCAAGTCGGACCCCTTCGGTCACCCGAGAGTGTCATGCGTCGGAGCCCTCACACCGGAGTACTACATCCGTCGAAGGGCTTGGCCCACCGGAACCCTTGCGCCGAAGCCTGCTGGACAGCAGAGGCCTTCGGTAGCCAGAACCCTCTGGCGGAAGGCTTCAGACTGATCGGGTCCGCACGGCCGACCCATTCAGCCTTCGACAGAAGCAGGAAAGACCCGGGGGGCACTACAAAATTAGCAACTTAGTCATCACTCTAGGGAAAGAGTTAACAGGCCCTTCGGAAGTCCATAAGAACTGATTGGAGAATTCTCATCGTCCAATATTTGAGAAACTGTAGTCAAAGGGTTGATCGGAAAGTTCGGTGACAATGTGTTCAAGTTTGTGTTGCTAGATGATATACTATATCGCTGGACTATTGATGGAGTACTTTTAAAGTGTTTAGACGATGAACAATCCCAATGTAGCTACGGGAGAAGTCCATGAGGGGCTATGTGGCACTCATCAGTCGGCGTAGAAAATGAGTTGGATGCTCAAAAGAGCAGGGTTCTATTGGCCAACTATGATTGAGGATTGTTTTAGGTATTATAGCGAGTGTGAAGCGTGCCAGAAGTTTGGCCGCTTCATTGCTTAACCCTATTATCAAGCCATGGCCGTTCCTAGGTTGGGGTTTAGATTTCATTGGCTAGATCCATCCTCCTTCTTCAAAAGGGCATCGGTTCGTGTTGATGGCGACAGATTACTTCACCAAATGGACCAAAGTCGCGCCTCTCAAGAATATGACTCACAATGAGGTACTTGATTTTATCTTGAAGCACATTATACATAGATTCAGTATTCCTCAAACTCTCACTACGGATCAAGGTAGTTCATTTGTTTCTAAAGAAGTGAGAGACTTATCCGAAATTTATGGTATTAAGTTAATAAAGTTTTCACCATACTATGCTCGGGCCAATGGTAAGGCTGAGTCTAGTAATAAAACTGTGATTAAACTCATTAAGAGGAATATCGAAGAATTCCCTAAGAGGTGGCATGAAGTACTTTCCGAAACACTATGGGCTTGTAGAATTGCAAAGCACGGTGCTACCAAAGTTAGTCCATATGAGTTAGTATATGGACAAGAAGTTGTTCTACCTGTAGAAGTAGATCTTAGCTCTTTAAGAATTCTAAAGCAAGATGACTTATTGGTCAACGAGTATGAGACTTTTTTGAAGGACAATCTAGAATAAGTGACCGATAAGAGGTTGAGGGCTTTATAAGCTATAGAAATAGACAAAAGGTGAGAAACCAAGGGTTGGTTTTGAAGTCTGTGATGAGTGATTGATAGTTTTTATCCTCTGATTCGAAGGGGTCCCTCCGAAGGGGTTCGGAGGTTGTTTCACCGAAGGGTTCAGTGGGTTTGGTTGCTGCAGTTGTTGCAGCAGAGTGTGCCTGTCGAAGGGGTCTGACAGTATACGATGACTGGGTCATACCAAAGGTCTCAGTAATTTGGGCGGTACACCGGAGTGTATGCCGAAGGTTGTTTACCTAGAGAGGTCTCCGGGGTACTAGATACATTTGTTTGTTTGTCTGTGGTGCGCAGGTGACTTTAGAGGCGACGGACGATTCGCAGCAAGTGAACCTGGGTCAAGCGGGAGGCTTGATGCTGGGTGAGTAGGCAGCTTGGTCACGAAGACTATGAAGGGGTCGAGGTCGGTCCTCGGGTCAAGGTGCACCAGGCGAAGGCAGAGAGTGCGGAGTGTGGCTCTGGCTGAAGGTACCCCGAGAGGAACTACTTGGAGGCAAGGCACTTCGAAGGGTACTCTGAATGGAGTGACTTCGGAGTATGGTGGACAAAGTCCTCAGTAATGAGGCAAGGCATTCGAAGTGTGCTCCAGAGGGCGGCACTCGAAGGTATACCCAATGGAGGTCTCAGAAGTCGAGGTGCATCGAAGGAATGGTCCGGGTGAGATTCGTCGAGGAGTGTGCTCAGGGAGAGACACTGTGACGAAGTGCTCATGGAATGCTTCATGTGGAGGCCTTGGAGGAAAGAGGGACTTCGAAGGATGGTACCCCGAAGGTGGGGCTTCGGAGTGTGGTTGTCTTGAGGTACTTCAGCCAAGCATGGCTTCGGTACACGGACTGACGGAGTTTGAGCTAGGAGAAGCTGTGAAGCCGTGGTGGTCCACTCCAGAGGTGTTGGTGTGAAGGCCAAAGGGCTTTGATGGCTTCGACTCAAAACCATCACTGTATCGAAGGCTGACTTCGGTGAAGCGAAGGCCGTGAGGCTCAAGGCTTCTCACCGAAGCTACCGCACCCCTCACATGCAAAGGGGGGCTTTAGAAGACTCCAAAACTACAAAGGTTGACCGTGTCTTCTCTGCAAAAGCTGGTGCTGTCTCCTCTACGAAGCTGACAAAAGAAGCCTCCAAATAAAGTAGACTACCAATTGTACCCCCTGTTTTGATGAGACAAAACCAGTGTAGACCCTAGGGGTAAAGTAGTCTATTCATAGGGTTGAATAGTGCCTATAAATAGTAGAGGCTAGCTAGGCAATAGTAACACTTTGAGCAGCCATTTTTGAGCTCCTGTGCTGGCCGCCACACTTTGTATTCAGATCTGTGAGTTCATTTTTGTGTTCCCTATTCAAGTAATGAAACTTTGATTCTGTTTTCATTTGTGCTTGAACTTGTATTTTATGTTCCACTACATGTTTTGATTCCTCTGTACACCATCTTATTCCTGGGTAAGTTTGTGTTTTGAATCTCTTCTGGAGAGGTGTGTGAGAGGTCTGTCTGGGTGAAGTGTGATTTTCTCAGTGTGTGTTCGCTCTGTGTAAACTGGAGGCTAGACCTCTCTGATTACTAGCAAAGCAATGTCTGGCTTGAATCGAAGCTCGTTTTCTTTCCTTGTCGAAGTCCTCCTTGCAGTGTGCTCAGCGTTGTCTCGACCTCCGATGTACGAAGCCTAGTACTAGTTGCTAGCGCTGAGTGTTTGGTCGAAGTCCTCAGAGGGAAGTCTTCTCTTGCGAAGGGTGAAGTGCGAAGTCTACTCGAAGGCACCTAGTGTGTGGAGCCTGCACTGACTTAGAAGAGTTGAGTTTTTGGTGTTGTGGCTGGAGCGAAGTCTTCTTGGCTTCGAACTTTTGCTCCTTGTGAAGCCTGGTTTCAGAGCTATGAAATACCTCCGAACCAGAACTTCGAAGGGTGTGTTCTAAGCCTGTTCCCTAGAAGATAGAATTAAAACAGAAGGCTATTTTTAGTCTGAAATTTTAAAAGCTCTCATTCACCCCCCCTCTGGTCGCCACTTTCGGTCCAACAATTGGTATCAGAGCGGGTTAAGATCACCAGTTGACCTTAACCGGTTTTGTGATCTGTTGACGACATGGACAGAGTTAGTAAAATACCTCTATTCGATGGGACGGACTTTGCATACTGGAAGGTGTGTATGCAGGCTTACTTGCTAAGCCAAGGAAATGCAATTTGGGAGATTGTGGACTCACAATACTCCATCCCTAAAACTCGCACCTCTCAAACAGAGAAGGATCAGTATAATGCCAAGTCCAAGGCTAGAAATATATTGTTCATTGGTTTGAGTAGGAGTGAGTTTGATAGGGTGCAACACCTTAGGACAGCTAGGGAGATTTGGACTACACTCACTATTTTTCATGAGGGTTCTACACAGATTAAGGCGAGGCGCCAAAGCACATACAATCAACAATATCAGCTGTTTGTGCAGGCACCTGGTGAATCTATAGATGCCATGTTTTCTCGCTTTGATGCGATAGTGAGTAACTTGCGGTCCAACGGGACGCTTGCTTACAATGATCATGACAGGGCTATCAAGCTTCTCTATGCTCTTGATCGTAGCATATGGGAAGTGAAGATATCCAGCAATGAAGAGTCTGCAGGTTATGACACATTGATCTGTGATAAGCTCTTCAGCAAGCTGAAGTCCACAAAGATTGCCAAGGCATCTCTTGCAGTGCATAGGAACTATTTGCCACAACCATTGGCATTGGTTTATAGCACTAGTCGTGGCACCCCTGCAGAACTAAGAACATCTGGCACATGTGTTCTTGCAGGTGGTTTTGCTTTGTCCTCCCTGGTCTCCATCACTAAGGAGCAGGTGGATACTCTGGATGATGATGATCTTGCTCTCATTGCAAGAAGATTCACCCATTTTCACCATGAGAGACAGGATCAGAGGAGAAGTGGTTTTAATGGTTGTTTTGAGTGTGGCGACACTTCTCACATCAAGGCCAATTGTCACTACTACAAACCGCATCTGTAGTGGCGTTGGGCAAAACCACTGTAGTGGCGGGCCATTAGATGCCTGCCACTACAGTTGCTGGTGCTGACGGCAGCACCAACGCCTGCCACTATTATTGGTAAAGTAGTGGCGGTCGGTGCTGACATCATCCCGGACCGCCACTATTGTACCAATAGCAGTGGCGGGCACTGGTGCTGCCCGCCGCTGCTAATATGGCCGCCACTAAAGTATTGACGACATCACTTGCGACCGCCACTACTATTCTAGCTATAAATGCGCAGCTTCATCCTCCCTGAGCTCTACCGGAGTTCGCATTTAATTTTGTCCGTACAATGGCGACAAAAATCTAGATAAAGAGGGGGGAGGCTTTGTTTTCGTTTCTTTTGAAGGATTTCATTCTAGGAGGTAAATCCATGTCGAATCTCACATTTATTTTGTATTTAATCATATATACAATGAGTTATTAGCATTTTACTAATTTAGGGTTGTGAATAGAAATTTTCAAATAATCTTCCATTTACAGTGTTTCCTTCTCCCGAATGAACAAATATGACCCTCCTCACAATTATTCATCACTTGTATATTGATTTACATCATTTTAATCTCTTTTTAATTTGATTTATGATTATAGATCTAGAGTTATGTTGTTTGGAGAGAGAGAAACCAATATAGTTAATTTATTTAATAATTTTTTCTGCTTAATAAATAGTTTGAATTAAAGCATTAATTTTTAATTAATGTTGTTATGAGCGATAATAAATCAATATATTTTCAATTTGTAAATTACTAAAATTAACAATTTATTAATATTTTTTCAAATAATATATGTTTTAGATGGAGCATTAGGTCCTGCATGTACTCGTCCAACGACGGAGATGTGGTGGCATATTTTTTAACAGAGTAACTGAATTTACTAAAGCTGCCGCACAATATGCTTCCCGTCAGAGTGAAGAGGCAATATATTGTCCTTGTAAATTTTGTAAAAACGAAGCGATGTATCCATGTTCAGATCAGTGAAACCATACGATTTCACTTGTTGAAAAATGGTTTCGTGAAGAACTATTATATATGGACGAAACACGGTGAGATGGGCCAAAATCCTCCTAAAGATTCTGATGTGCCTCAAGATGCTCATCAACATAGAAGAGGTTGTGATCATACATCTGACATAACACATGATGATGTTGATCAACATGATGATGATGACGCCTTTGATGTGGAGGAACTGATGCGAAATGTTGCGCCTGAGGTGTTGTTGCAGAGAACTACAACCAAAGGATACGATAACTTTGAAGCACTTGACAAAGCATCAAAAAACCTTCTTTACGAGGAACGCCATGGATGCGATAAGCAGTATACTGTGTTGTACACAATTCTTGAGCTTATGAAACTAAAGGCCAACAATGGATGGTCTGACACTAGTTTTTCAGATCTTTTACAACTACTAAAAAATGTTTTGCCAAAACCCAATGGTTTACTATCTGATACGTACCAAGCAAAGAAGATGATTTGTCTGTTGACTTTGGGCGTTCAGAAGATTCATGCATGCCTTAACCACTATATCCTATATCGAAAAGAGTATGGATTGTTAGAGAGATGTCCGTAGTGCAACGCAAGTCGATACAAACGTCCAAATGACTTTGTGGAGGACTACAATGACCACCAGAAGAAGAATAATAAGAGGTTGCAGAAGAGGAATAAAAATGTTATTGAAGACCATCCTGGAAAAAAGACGGAGAGGAAAGTTCCAGCCTTAGTAATGTGGTACCTACCGGTGATTGATCGCTTGAAACGTATGTTCTATAATCCTAGAGATGCTGAACTATTAATCTGGCATTTTGCTGGGCGAAAGAAGGACGAAAACTTCAGCATCCTGCTGGATGCTAGGCAGTGGAAATCATTTGACCTGGCCCATCCAGATTTCTCGGACGATCCTATAAATATCAGGATGGAATGAATGCACGGATGGAATGAATCCCTTCGGTGAGATGAGGAACCCACATAGTACGTGGCCGGTCTTTCTGTGCTTGTTCAACATTCCATCATTGTTGTGCCATAAAAGAAAATACCTTATGCTCACTACTCTAATTTCTGGTGCAAAACAACCTGGCAATGAAATTGATATCTTTCTAGAACCTTTGATGGAGCATATGAAACGTCTATGGGAACATGGTGTCTGTGTGTGGGATGAGCACAAGAAAGAGCACTTCAATCTAAGAGTCATAATCTTATGCACCATAGCTGACAACCCAGGACGCATGTCCCTAACAGGACAGGTTAAAGGAAAGACAACATGTGTAGTGTGTGGACCAGACATAATCTATGCATCTTCCATCATTCGTTAAGATGATATATATGCGACACCGCAGATTTCTACCAAAAAACCAAAATATCGAAGAAATAGGAACCATTTCGACGGTACAATCGAGCTTGGACAGCCTCCACGAAATCGAGATGGCAAATTTCTATTCGAAATGGTAAAGAATATCAAAGTTGTTTTCGGAAAGAAAAGGAAGAAATCTAAAAAAATTTCAAAGGACGCTCCATTTAAAAAGCAGCCAATCTTCTTTAGATATTTTCCCTATTGGAAGGAGTTGGAGATTGGTCATGCTATCGATACAATGCATGTTGAGAAGAATGTCTTCAAAAGCACTATCGGTATTTTGTTAGACATACCGGGCAAATCAAAAGATGGACTCAAAGTACGAAGGGACCTTCAAACTCTCGGAATTAGACCCGAGCTTCACCCACAGGAAAGGGCCAATGGAAAATTTTTCCTTCTGGCTGCTAGCTATAACCTCACAACTGACGAGAAAAGATCAATCTGCAGGTGTCTACATGGAATTAGAGTTCCAACAGGATTCTCAACGAATATAAATAATATTGTCTCCGTAGCAGATTTGAGGATGAGCGGCTACAACACTCATGATTGTCATGTTATGCTTGGGCCATTCCTCGCCATCGCAGTAAGAGGAGTCAAACATTCATTTCTGAAGATGGTGATAACACGCATGTGTCACTTCTTCAATGTCATATCAAAGAAGGTGATCGACACTGAAGAGTTAAATGAATTACGTAAACAAATGAGGGAGACTATGTGTCAGCTTGAGATGTGCTTTCCTCCTTCATATTTTGATATTATGGAGCACTATATGATACATATAGCAGACCAAATCTTTGTTCTTGGTCCAACGTACCTACACAATATGTATGCGTACGAGCGTCTAATGGTTATCTTCAAGGGTTACGTACGAAATCATGCTTATCCAGAGGGTTCTATGATAGAGGGCTACACGACTGAGGAAGTCATTGAGTGCTACGCAGATTACATAAGAGATGGAAGACCAATAGGAGTTCCCATGTCCCGACACCATGGAAGACTCACCGGTAAAGGAACTAAAGGCAGGAAAATCATACGAGACAATAGTTACCAAACAATAAGAGAATCACATTACAGTGTAATGCATCAGTTGGCGATTATGAGACCATAGTGTTGAACAACACCTGCAAGAGCTTCGTGAAAAGAATGAAGATCGCGATGAACAATGGAATATGAAAGAACACAAAATTTATTTCACATCATGGCTGAGGAATCTAAACCTTTCGATTGGAGAAACCGACGAAGAGATGATGATAAATAAATTGTCTTACGGTCCATTGCAGCATGGTTAAAAAATGGCAAGCGTTTGACATCAATGGTTTCACATTCTATACCAAAGCAAAGGATCAAAAGAGTCAGTGCCAAAATAGTGGTGTCAGAGGAGAAGCAGAAGATAGCACTGGACAAAAGAATGCTTACTATGGATACATCGAAGAAATATGGGAACTTAACTACGGGAACTCTATAGAAATCCCTGTATTTAAGTGTCAGTGGGTCAGACATCCAGAAGGTGTAGAGGTGGATGATTACGGGTTTACGA
>JAAALK010000080.1:75548980-75565253 GCA_019279435.1 Zizania palustris
AGATCTGGGCCAATCGATAACTCCGCGCGCAGGGGAGGGCTCCCATTACCTTCGATGACGACCAACTTATTACTCCTTCCGAAGGTGTGGCCGCTGCTTGGCAAGCCTTTCAAACCTCATGGAGAGCCGAAGGTCGCTCTGCGATCAAGGCCTGATTGACGAAGGGCAACGCCAGAAGCAAGCTCGGTCCCAAGCTTCGAGCAGTCAGCCCCCGCCAAACCCGCAGGTTTAGAATTATTTTAGGGTCTTCGACTATGTAAAGTATTATGCTTTTGTACATTTATGATTGAAAATTTGCTTATCATGTTTTTAGGCTTTGCCTCATATGGAAGATATCGAAGTGTTAGACGTTAACGACGAACTTCGCTTATTATGGGCTACCTTTGATATCTTAAAACTTCATAAGCGGCCTCGATTTTTAGTTCCTCGGGATAGCTCCGGAGCGATTACGTCCGAAGTAAGCAAAGATATATTATCTTGTATTAAAGAGGAAGAAAAAGAAGTTAACTTGGAAACTTCATCTTCTGAAGACATTATATGGTCCTGAAGACGAGGATGAAGCTCAAGGTAAAAAGCCTGAAGAACTTGGAAGCTGGGAAAGGAGCCCCGAACGGCTTCGAACTTGGGCGAGATTCAACAAGAACAAAAAGACTTTAGAGCTTCGAAGGGAGGCAGGAGAGTTAAACGCAAAGTTGTTAGAACTCCCAGCTCTGGAACTAGTCGTTCAACCCTAACTCTAGAGATCGAAGAGGTCTTCGATTCCTTCTTGGTATAGATACCAATTTTTCATGATGTAATCATATTTGTTCGAATAATAAATATCGATTTAAATTTGTCACCCTATTTACTAGTACCTTATGTTTTTGAAAGAAATCTCTTGGGATAACTTTTCGGACACTTTAGTGTCCTAGATGATTTGTCACTTTGGACTTTCTTAATAGACATTCGAAGCTCATGGCTCAAACTCTGTTTTGTATTGGCCTCCTTCGGCTCTTTTGCGAATTCTGTCAAACCAGTGGTTTGGAGTTCGCAGTGGTCTCTTTGGACTCTTTTTACGGATGCCTACAAGTCGGTGGCTGGGCTCCGCATCATTTGGTCTCCTTGGACTCTTTTTACGGATGTCTACCAGCCGGTGGCTTGGACTCCGCATCTTGTGGTCTCGGGCTCTTTTACGGATGCCTACAAGCCGGTGGCTTGGACTCTGGATTATGTCAGCCCACCACGTCGGAAACTTCGGACCAGTGGTCCGAAGTCCGAAAAATATGATTCAAATTAATGACACTTCCCTCTCGGTCAACTCTGCTATTCCAGTGCGTCCACTCGGAAGTGGGAAGTTTATGAGGGGTAGGCATTATCTGAACCATATGCTTTATTAATTCGGAAAGTGCTTACAAATGATTACAAGGAGCCCTTATGCGAAGTATCTCTTTAGGTGCTCCGCATTCCAAGTATGTGCTAACTCTTCACCTTCCAAATTAGCTAATTTAAAAGAACCAGGACGCCCTGAGCGAACAATTAAGTATGGACCTTCCCATTTATTTCCTAATTTCCTGGTGCTATGATGCTTCGCAAAACGAGATGACCCGGCCTAAGTTCATTAATCTTAACCTTTGGGTCGAACCAAGCCTTAGTCTGCTGCTGATACTTTGATAAATTTGCCACAGCTCGAAGTCTTGTCTCCTCTGTTAAATCCAGTGAAGCTTGTCTTTCTCCTTCTACTTCTGGTTCGGTGCTGCGAAGTGATCCTCCTTTGAGCTCTGTTGGTGTCATAGCTTCATCTCCGAATAATAGTCTGAATGGAGTGAAACCCGTGGACCTCGTTGAGTGGTCCGAATGGACCACAAAATCTTCGGAAGTTCTTCGGTCCAGAGTCCTTTTGCCAATCCTACTATCCTTCGATTTAGCCCTGACAAAATATTACCATTGGGTCTTTCTACAACTCCGTTAGACTAAGGGTGTCGCACTGCAGCAAAGCATAGCTGGATGCCTAGATCTTCGCAAAATTTCTTGAAGGCTTCTGCATCGAATTGTGTTCCATTGTCAACTGTGAGTTGTCTAGGCACTCCGAACCGGCAAATGATATTCTTCCAGAAAAAGTTCTGTACATTGTTCGAAGTGATAGCTGTTAGGGGCTCTGCTTGGACCCACTTTGAAAAGTATTCAATTGCTACCACTGCGAACTTCAAATTCCTTTTGCTGTTGGAAAGGGACCAATAAGATCCATGCCCCATCTGGCCATGGGCCATACTGGAGCTATGACTTGAAGGGCTGTTGGTGGGCGATGACTCCTTCATCCCATCCATTGACATCCTTGGAAAGTGCAGACCAAGGTTTCCGCATCAGCTGTTATTGTAGGCCAATAAAGCCCCTAGCGAAGTGTTTTTCCTGCCAAAGCTCGAGGGGCCAGATGGCTACCGCAAAGTCCTTCATGGATTTCTCGAAGAATTTCTTGACCTTCAGCTTGAGATATACATCGGAGCAGAGGGGAACATACTCCGGCCTTGTATAAAATACCGTTGATTATTTGATAATTTTGAGTTCTAACTTTACCTCGAAAGCTGTGGCCCTTCGGACATATTTGCTTCTCCTTGCAACACTTCCATGATTGAGCTTCGCCAATCTGTACATGGAATGCAAAGGACTTCCACAGCGGAATTTGTGGCACCGAAGGTGCACTGAGTTCTTCATAAAAAGCTTCTTCGGGTATGCCCATGGCTCCGGCTGCAGCTTTTGCTAAGATGTCAGCTTGCATATTTTCTGCTCTAGGTATACTTCGAATTGAAATCCCTTTAAATGCTGCTTCGATTTTCCGGATTTCTTCTAAGTACTTTGCAAGCTGTGGATGTCGGACTTGGAAACTCTTGTCCACGTGCCCTGCTACACTCTAAGAATCTGTTTTAATAACAACTCTTGTAGCCCCTAGAGCATGTGCCTTACGAAGTCCCAATAGAATTCCCTCATACTCCGCTGTATTATTGGTAGACTTAAAGTTGAGTCTTGCGGAGTACAATGCCTTTTGCCCTGAAGGCGAAATTATCACAGCTCCGACACCTGCTCCAGATGCTTGAAAAGCTCCATCGGAGTAAATGTTCCAAATTTCTTCCCTTGGCTTCTCCGGAGCCCATGCTACAGGGGAGTCCACTCTGCCATGAAGTCAGACAATACTTGCGACTTAATTGCTATTCTTGCCAGGAAAGATATGGCGAAGGTTGCTAACTCAACAGCCCACTTCCAATTCTTCCAGTGGAATCCTTACTTCGGAGCATATCTCCTAAAGGATACGAAGTTGGTACAACAACATTATGTGCCAAAAAATAATGCCTTACTTCAACGAAGCCATTATCAGAGCATAAACGAATTTCTCAAGCTCGGAATATCTTGTTTTTGCTCCGGACAATGCTTCAGACACAAAGTAAACTGGATTTTGTACCAACTTCCCGTTGAAATCAATCTCTTTGACAAGAACTGCACTGACAGCAGAGCCAGTAGCTGCAAAGTAGAGGAGTAGGGTTTCGTTCGCAACAGGCACCGTGAGTGTAGCAAGGTTACTGAGATAGTTTTTAATATCTTCGAAGCTCTTTTGACACTCTGGTGTCCATGCAAAATCTTCGGACACTTTCAATGCTTTGAAAATAGGCAAACTTCTCTCCGCAGAACTTGCCAGAAATCTGCGAAGTGCTGCTAGACGACCGGTCAGCTTTTGCACTTGCTTTAAATTCTCTGGAGGAGCCATCTTCTGCAACGCAGTTATTTGAGTGGGGCTAGCTTCGATCCCTCTGCTTGAAACTAGGTACCCTAACAATTTTCCAGCCTGCGCCCCAAAGATACATTTTTTGGGGTTGAGACGGATCCCACATGCCCAAAGGCTATTGAATGTTTCTGCTAAGTCTAGGCTATGTTGGTGCTTTAAGGCACTCTTGATTACAATATCATCCATATAGGTCTCTACATTACGACCTAATTGATGACCTAGAGCCTTAGCAATTAATCTCGAAAATGTAGCCCCGACATTTCTTAAGCCAAAGGGCATTCTTACATAACAAAAGACTCCTGAAGGAGTTACGAAGCTTGTCTTGCTTTCATCTTCACGCTTCAACCAAATTTTATGATAGCCGGAATACGCGTCGAGGAATCTTAATAACTCCGAACCAGCAGTGGAGTCGACCAACTAATCAATTCGGGGCATGGGGTAGGGGTCGTGGGGTCATGCTTTATTCAGAGATGTAAAATCAATACACATGCGCCACTTCCTTGAAGATTTCTTCTTAACAAAGACTGGGTTGGCTAACCACTCCGTATTAGCCACTTCCCTGATAATCCTAGCCTTCAGCAACTTTTCAACTTCGTCTTAGCAAGGACAGCTCTATCCGCAGACATCTTCCGGAGTCCTTGCCTAACAGGCCGAGCCTTCGGGTTCACAAGTAGACTGTGTTCAATAATGTCCCGACTGACTCCGGTGATGTCTTCATCAGACCAAGCAAAGACATCGAAATTTTCCTCAACTACTTTTTCTAAGGAGGGCAGCAACTTCTAGAGGCAAGTCTTTACCAAATTGAAATGAATATTCCTTGCCATCTTTGACAATAACCTTCGTTGCAATCTGTCCTTCAGGACTTGGTCTTGGGAAGGATCTTTTTGAGGATTCGCTAGGAGCAGAAAAATTCTCCGGATCATCTTGCACATTGTTCACCTTTCTCGGGTCAAGAGGAGGGCCATGACCATACTCTGCTCTTCGTGCGATGGCCTGATCTCTGAAAACAGTGAGCACTCCTGCTTGTGTGGCATCTTCATACATAAGTAATTATGATGCGCCACTGCTCCGAATTGATTTACATGCCTCTTCCGAAGATGACATTATATGCATATGGAGCATCTACAACATCAAAGATCACTTCCTCTGTCCTGGCCATTGGCCCTTCTCTGAAAGTAACTTCCAGGCCAATTTGGCCTGAGGGCATCAAGAGGGGGTCCTGCAAATCCTTGCAAAGGACGGGCTGCTAGGAGAAGATGCTTTCTGGAGATGCATAGTTGATCAAAAGCTTGGACAAAAATAATATCCGCCGAACTCCCTCCGTCAACTAGCACTCTCCGAACCTTAGTTCCTGCTATGTCAGCAGTAATGACAAGTGGGTCTGCATGTGGGAATTTAACACCAACTGCATCATCTGCGGAGAAAGATATTGGCACATGGGACCATTCGGGCATAGCAGCTGCAGATGAAGAGGTTCCAATATGGCCCACCTCTATGACATATTCTCTTCTCTGCCTCTTTGACATACTTCCGAGAGTACCTCCTCCGGAGATGGGAGGACTACTCTTTTTCCTCGATCTTGCCCTCTTCTTGCTTCGGAGGTGGCATAATATTGCCCACAGCCTGGACAGGCTCCGGTCGCACTTCAGCTGGAACTCGGTCAGTAGTGCCTCGACCCGAAGTTCTTTCCAGATATTCTCCTCTCAGGGTAAGTATGGCCTTGCACGCATCAGTTGCGTAACTTTGGTTTTCACCATGAATACAGCAGAAAAAGGTCTGGCCTTTGCCAGCCGGTTTCCCTGGCGGCCTCCAGCCGCTGGTCTTGCTTCCTGAGGGTTGCGGAGCTCTTTGGGCAAACTTCTGGGGGGTGCAATGTTCAGAACTTCTGAACGAGGATGCTTTTGCCCCCTACGCTTGTCATGCTGAACTTCGAAGCTAGGCCCTTGCGGCTGTGCTGAAGTTTTTACTTCCAATTTTACTTCTTGCAGTATCGAAGGAGTTGCAGCAGTTCTTCGAAGCCATCCTTCTTCTGACCTTGCATACTCTTCGAAATATGACATCAACTGAGAAACAGAAGATATGCTTTTCCGGTGAAGTTTATCAAGGAGTCCTGGATGAATAACTCCCTCTCGAGCTGCGTTAACTACTGAAGATGTAGTTAACCCTCGAATCTGCGACTTCGTATGAGCGAAGCGCTTGAAATATTGTCTTAATGTCTCTCCAGGGAGCTGCTTCACATGGAAAATACTTCCTGTTGACATTGGGGGCACGAAGGTGCCTTGGAAATTGCTTACGAACTTCTTCTTCAGCTGCCCCCATGAATTAATTGATCCTGGCTTCAGAGACCAGAACCAGCGTAATGCCACTCCTTGAAGAGCTAGGGGAAAGCTTTTTTCCATAGTGTCCCGCACTCCCCCGCTGGCTTCAATTGCTAGAGCATAAGAACTGACAAATTCTCCAGGATCTTCATCTCCGGCATACTTGCAAAGCTTCGAAAGTTTTGAACTTAGGGTCGAAGCGTACTTTCTGCAACTCAGGATGTAGCGGAGACTCGGTATCGAAGGAAGCATTCTTTGGGGCTTCGGGATAAATAACCTTGTCGTCTTCGGGCACTTCAGGAATGGTTGGGGTGGGTTGAGAGCAAAGCCTATTCGCGGCTTCTTGCCTCCACCTTGCAACTTCGGCTTGGAGACTGGCCATTTGAGCGGCCATATCACCAAGACTGTCTTCATCTCCTCCGGAAGGGTCTTTCGGGTCTTGAGAACTGTAGGGATCAGTTCGAAGTGGAACTTGAGGTGGAAGAGGGACTATGGCTGGCCGAAGTATAGATGGAGTTGGCGGAGGAACTTCGTATGCTCGAGGAAGGGAATCCCTTCCGGAGTTTGAGGTGGAGGAAACGTCGAAGGTCCTCCGACCTCAACTGTATCTGAAGATCTTACTCCGGAGGTCCGAGGGGACCTCCGAACAGGATTACTGGCTGCACTCCGCTTAGGAGGCATGGTGTGAGAACTTGGTAGAGAACGAAGTTTTTTGAACTAGGTTCCCCACGAACGGCGCCAACTGTTGGCGTAAAAGATTACGCTAACAGGTTTCTGAAGATTACAAATTAACAAACGAAGTGTTTCCGAAGGAAACTATTCCAAGCCTCCGAAAGGATAATAACTTAGAATAGTTCGAAAGTGTGTATTGAATAACTTGTATTCGGTCCCTATTACAGGGTAAAACAGGGGGTATTTATAGGCCCAAACATTAAGGAAAAGACCCTTTTACCCCTCTATTACAACCGATATAGTAGAAACTATTCGGTACCCTTAATAGGGCTAAAATGGTAAAAGACTAATCTAATGAGAAAAAGATAAGTCTTCCATCTTAGCTGGCAAGGAAGCTCTCGGAAGAGTTCAAGTTCGAAGATATACTCCGAATTGGAGTCTGTCATCATACTTCGAACTTGACTCCATGCATCCTCGGAGTCATATGCTGGAAGTCTTGGACTTAATCGCCAACCTTTGTCTTGTTACTGCAATAACCCTGAAGATGGAATATTTTCCCCCAACAATGATCAAAGGGCTTTGTCCATGCTCCCCCTCCTAGCTCCTTTTCTGGAGTGAAGGACCGGACTTCAGGCCCAGCTCGAGCCTTTGGATCGAGCTAACCGCGAAGTTGGGGGAACAGACTTAGTAGCCATACTTGGCGAGGCCAAGGGTTCGGAGCTGAACGCAGCCTTGGAACGGGCAGCATACCAGGTATGAAGTATCTGCAAAAACAATATTAATTTCAACTTATGAACAATTCCTCACCTTGCTTTTTCTCTTTGCAGCAAATAGTCTTGGCCCGACCTGCAGCCATCTCGAACACGTGAGAAAGTATCCGTCTCAAGGAGAGGATTACTGCTCTCCAAAGGAGTCTTGAAGGCTCCGAAATTCGAATCTCCAGCTTGGACAAGATGGTTGTAGTGGAGAGGAGAGCTAGACTTGGTCTGGAAGCTGTAAACCAGAAGCTCGAAGCCGAACAAATCGTGCTTCGGGCTGAAATAGAGAAAATGCGAGCAGAGTATGCAACGGCGGGGGTTGAGCTGGTTAAGCTTCAAGAAGAGAAGACGAAAGCCATGGAGGAAGCCAGCAACCTACTTAGCCAGAAGAACTCTTTGTCTACGGAGACAGCTAGACTATCTTTTGTGGTAGATGAGCTAACTTCGTCAAGGGATGCCTTAATTGAAGATAAAGTGAAGTCGGAGAAGGTAGCTGCGGAGGTCATGAATAATCTTTTAGGTGTTCTAGAGTACTTCGGTACTCTTTGGACACTACCTTCGAGTGACAACGTCCCCTTACTGCGACGACTAAAAATGATCCAAGGAGCAGCGAAGATGATGAAGACAGCGGGTATTCGGTATGGAGTACTCTCCGGCCAAGTAGCGGCTCCCATTACCTTCAACGACAACCAACTGCTAAACCCTTCCGAATATGTGGCCACAGCTTGGCAAGCCTGCCAAGATTCATGGAGAGCCGAAGGTCAAACAGCGATCAAAGCTTGGATCGATGAAGGGCAACACCAGAAACAAGCTCGGTCTCAAGCTTCGAGCAGCCAGCCTCCACCGGACCCGCAGGTTTAGTTTTGTTTAGGGGTCCGAATATGTAAAAATTATGCTTTCATCTATTATGAATGAAAACTTATTTATCGTGTTTTTAGGATTCTCAACCTCATACGGATGATCTCAAAGGTATTAAATGTTACGATGAACATCGCCTGCTATGGGCTACCTTTGATCTTTTAAAACTTCACAAATGACCTCGATTTTTGATTCCTCGAGAAGCTCTGGTGCAATTGCGCCCAAAATATGTAAAGATATATTATCTTATATTAAAGAGGAAGAAAAAGAAGTTAACTTGGAAGCCTCATCTTCTGAAGACGTTGAATGGTCCAAAGAAGAGAGTACTGCTGAAGAACAAGGAAAGAAGCCTGAAGAACTTCGAAGCTGGGAGAGAAGCCCCAGGCGACTTCAACATGGGCTGAACTTCAACAGGAACAAAAAGATTTTCGAGCTTCGAATAGAGGGAGAATAATTAAACGTAAGGTTATCAGGACTCCCGGCTCTAGAACTAGTCGTTCCGGCTTTAGTGGTAGCTCTAGAGATCGAAGGGGTCTTCGATTCCTTCTTGGTATAGACACAAATTTTTCGTAATGTAATGTAATCTATTCGAATAAGAAAGATTAAGATTTTAAAATTGTCTCCCTACTTCCTAGCCCCTCTTTGGGCGTAAGAAACTTCAAAGTGTAGTCGAAGATGTTTAGGCGCAAAGAAAAAGACTTAGGAGTATAGTTTTGGAGGCTCAGAGCTCCTCAGCAACTTAGAGATTGATTAAAATCTCACAAAATGTATTCGACTACTTGAAGTCTGAAAACTGGTAACTTAGTACCTTTTGTTTGAAAGTAGTCACTTTAGACTAATTTCCCAGACACCTTTGCGTCCAAAATGATTGGTCACTTTGGACTCTTTTTACAGATATTCGAAGCTTATCAGCTCAAACTCTGTTTTGTTTGGCCTCCATCTGATCTTTTTGCGAATGCTATCAAAACGGTGGTTTTGAATTCATAATGGTCTATTTGGACTCTTTTTACGGATGCTTTCTAGTCAGAGCTTGGAATCCACATTATTTGGTCTCCTTCAACTCTTTTTACAGATGCTTTCAAGCCGGTGGCTTGGAATCCGTTTTTCAGTGACTTTCCCACCCCGTCGGAAGCTTCGAACCAATGGTTTGAAGTCCGAAAAATTGGTTCAAATAAATGACACTTCCCTCACAACCAACTTCGTTCTTCCAGTGCGTCCACTAGAAGTAGGAAGTGTTTGAAAGGTAGGAATTATCTGAACCATGAGCTTTATTAATTCAGAAGGTGTTTACATATGATTACAAGGAGCTCCTATGCGAAATATCGCTTTAAGTGCTCTACATGCCAGGCATGCTTTAATTCTTCGCCTTCTAAATTAGCTAACTTCAAAGAACCAGGGCGTCCTGAGTGGAGAATTATGTATGGACCTTCCCACTTATTTCCAAATTTCCCTAGTGCTATAATGCTTCACAAAACTAGATGACCTGGCTTAAGTTCATTAAGCTTAACTTTTGGGTCAAACCAAGTCTTCGTCTGCTAATGATACTTTGACAAATTGGCGACAGCTCGAAGTTTGTTTCTTCTATTAAATCAAGCGAAGTTTGTCTTTTTGCTTCTATTTCCGGTTCGGTGCTGCGAAGAGATCCTCCGTTAAGCTCCGTTGGCGTCATAGCTTCATCTCCGAATAATAGTCTGAAAGGAGTGAAACCTGTGACCTTGTTTGAGTGGTCCGAATGGACCATATAATCTTTGGGAGCTCTTCGGTCCAACAACCCTTTTGCCAACCCTACTATTCTCGATTCAACCCTGACAAAATATTACCATTGTCTCTTTCTACAGCTCCATTAGACTGAGAATGGCGCACTGCAGCGAAGCATATTTGTATGCTAAGATCTTCGCAAAACTTCCTGAAAGGCTCTGCATCAACTGTGTCCCATTGTCAACTGTGAGCTGCCGAGGTACTCCGAACTGGCATTATAATACTTTTCCAGAAAAAATTTTGTACATTATTCGAAGTGATAGCTATGAGGGGCTCTGCTTCGACCCACTTCGAAAACTACTCAATTGCTACCACTGCGAATTTCAAATTTCCTTTTGCTACTGGGAAGGGGCCAATAAGGTCCATGCTCATCTACCCATGGGCCACACCGGGGAAATGACTTGAAGATTGTTGGCGGACGATGACTTCTTCTTCCCATCCATTGACAACCCTAGCACATGCGGACCAGGCTCTCCGCATCAGCTACTATTGTAGGCCACTAAAGCCCCTGGCGAAGTGTTTTTCCTGCCAAAGCTCGAGGGGCCAGATGGCTACCACAAAGGCCTTCATGAATTTCTCGGAGAATCTCCTGACCTTCGTCTTGAGATATACATCGGAAGCAGAGGGGAACATACTCTGGCCTTGTACATAATACCGTTGATTATATGATAATTTCGAATTCTGAGTTTTAACCTCGAAAGTTGTGGCCCTTCGGGCAAATTTCCTTCTCCTTGCAATAACTCCATAATTGAACTCTGCCAATCAGTACTTGGAATGCAAAAAACTTCCGCAGAAGGGATCTGTGTTACCGAAGGTGAACTGAGCTCTTCGTAAAAAACTTCTTCCGGAATGTCTATACTTCCGGCTGTAGCTTTGCCAAAGTATCAGCTTGCATTTTTTCAGCTCTAGGTATACTTCGGATGGAAATCCATTTAAATGCTGCTTCAATCTTATGGATCTCTTCCAAATATTATGCAAGCTGGGGATGACGAACTTGAAAACTCTTATCAATGTGCCCTGCTACAATTTGAGAATCTGTTTTAATAACAACTCTTGTAGCCCCCAAAGCACGCGCCTTTCAAAGTCCTAACAAAATTACTTCATACCTCCGCTGTATTATTGGTGGACATAAAGTTGAGACTTGCGGAGTACATTGCTCTTTGCCCTGAAGGCGAAATTATTACTGCTCCGACACCTGCTCCAGATGCTTGGAAAGTTCCATCGGAGTATATTGTCCAAATTCCTTCACTTGGTTCCTCCGGAGCCCATACTACAGGGGGAGTCCATTCTGCCACAAAGTCTGCCAACACCTGTGACTTGATTGCTGTCCTTGCCACGAAGGAGATGCCGGAGGGCGCTAATTCAACGGCCCATTTCCCAATTCTTCCTGTAGAATCCTTACTTAGGAGCATATCTCCTAAGGGATACGAAGTTGGTACAATCACATTATGTGCTACGAAATAATGCCTTAACTTCCTCGAAGCCATTATCAGAGCATAGGTGAACTTCTCAAGCTCAGAATATCTTGTTTTTGCTCCAGACAATGCTTCAGATAAAAATAAACTGGATTCTGTACCAACTTCCCATTGAAATCAACTTCTTTGACAAGGACTACACTAACATCGGAGCTAGTAGCCGCAAGGTAGAGGAGTAGAGTTTCGTCCACAATAGGCACCGTGAGTGTAGCGAGGTTACTGAGATAATTCTTAATATCTTAAAACATCTTTGACACTCCGATGTCCATGCAAAATCTTTGGACCCTTTCAATGCTTTGAAAATAGGCAAACTTCTCTCCGCAGACCTTGCTAGGAATCTGCTAAGTGCTGCAAGGCGACCAGTTAGCTTTTGCACTTGCTTCAAATTTTTCGGAGGAGCCATCCTTTGCAATGCAGTTATTTGAATAGGGATAGCTTCGATCCCTCTGCTTGAAACTAAATACCCTAACAATTTTCCAGCCTGAGCTCTGAAGATACATTTTTCGGGGTTAAGACGGATTCCACATGCCCGAAGGCTATTGAACATTTCTGCTAAGTCTAGGAAATGTTGGTGCTTTAGAGCACTCTTTATTACAATGTCACATATAGGCTTCAAACATTGTGGCCCATTTGATGACCTAGAGCCTTAGCAATTAACCTCGAAAAAGTTGCCCCAGCATTTCTTAAGCCGAAAGGCATTCTTACATAGCAGAAGACTCCCGAAGGAGTTACAAAGATTTGATGATAGCCAGACTACGCGTCAGAAGCTTAATACTCCGAACCAGCAGAGGAGTCAACCAATTGATCAATTCAGGGCATGGGATATGGGTCACGGGGCATGCTTTATTCAAAGATGTAAAGTCAATACACATGTGTCACTTCTCGGAAGATTTCTTTCTGACGAAGACTGTATTGGCTATCCATTCCGTATGAGCTACTTCTCTGATAATCCCAGCCTTCAGCAACTTTTCACTTCAACTTTAGCAAGGATGGCCCTCTCCGCAGATAACTTCCGGGAGTCCTTGTTGGAAAGGCCGAACCCTCCGGGTTCACAAGTATGTTATGCTCAATAATATCCCGACTGACTCCAGTAATGTCTTCATCAGACCATGCAAAGACATCTAAATTTCTTCAACTACTTTTTCTAATGAAGTAGCGACTTCTAGAGGCAAATCCTTGCCGAACTGAAATGAATAATCTTTGCCATCTTTGACAATAACCTTCGTTATAATCTCTCCTTCGGGGCTTGGCCTGGGAAGGACTTCTTCGAAGGTTCACCTGAAGCAGAGACATCTTCCGTGTTGCCTTGCACGTTGTTCACTTGTCTCGGGTCAAGAGGGGGGCCATGACCTACTCCGCTCTTCGCGCAGTGGCCTGACCTCCGAAACAGTGAGCACTCCCGCTTGCATGGACATCTTCATACACAAATAATATGATGCCGCCACGGCTCCGAAACTGATTCAACATGCCCCTCCCAAAGATCACATTATATGCATACGGGGCATCCACACATCAAAAATCACCTCCTCACCCTGGCCAGTAGCCCCTCTCCGAAGTGACCTCCAGACCTATTTGGCCGAGGGATCAAGAGGGGGTCCCGCGAAGCCTTGCAAAGGACAAGCTGTTGGGAGAAGATGCTTCCTTGAGATACAGAGCTGATCGAAGGCTTGGACGAAGATAATATCTGTTGAACTCCCTCCGTCAATCCGTACTCTCAAGACTTTAGTCCCTGCTATGTCGGCAGGTGATGACAAGTGGATCTACATGCCGAAACTTTATGTCAGCTTGCATCATCTACGGAAAAGATATCGGCACATGGGACCATTCAGGCATGGTAGCTGCAGACGAAGAAGTTCCAATATGGCCCACTTCTTGGACCATATTCTCTTCTCTGCCTCTTCGACATACTACCCCAGATTCCTCCTCTGGAAAGGGGAGAGGACTACTCTTTTCCCTCGATCTTGACCATCTTCCTGCTTCGGAGGTGGCATAATGTTGACCACCGGAGGTTGCCTTGCAGTGTCAAAGTTGTCTATACGTGCCATAGCCTGGACAGGCTCCGGACGCACCTCGGAAGGAAATCGGATCAATAGTGCCTCAACCCGAGGTTCTTTCAAGTACTCGCCTCTTAAAGCGAGTATGACTTACACTCATTAGTGTGTGACTTTGATTCTCAACAGGACACAGCAAGAAGGCCTGGGCTTTGCCAACTTGCTCACTGGCGGCCTCCAGCCGCTGGTCTTGATTCCTGAAGCTTGTTAAGTTCTTAGAGGCAAATTTCTTCGGAGGTGCAATGTTCAAGACTTCTGAACGAGGATGCTTTTGCCCCCGAAGCCTGTCATGCTAGACTTCGAAGTTAGGCCCCTGTGAAGGTGTTGAAGTCTTCACTTCAAAACTTGACTTCTGCAGGAATGACGATTGAAGCAGTTCTCCGAAGCCACCCTTCTTCTGACCTACACTCTTCAAAATAAGACATCAACTGAGCAACAAAGATATCTGTTTCCGATGAAGTTTATCAAGGAGGCCTGCATGGGTAACTCCCTCTCGAGCTGCATCAACTATGGAGGATGTAGTCATCCCTCAAATTTGCGACTTCGTATGGGTGAAGCGCTTGAAGAAATGTCTTAAAGTCTCTCCAGGCAGCTGCTTCACCTGGAAAAGACTTCCTGTAGACATTGGGTGTACGAAGGTACCCTAAAAGTTACTTATGAACTTCTTCCTTAATTGCTTCTAGGTTCTAATTGACCCTGGCTTCAGGGACCAAAACCACCGCAGAGCCACCCCTTCAAGAGCTAGAGGAAAACATTTTGGCCATGGTATCTCGCACTCCTCCACTAGCCTCAATTTGCCAATGCATAGAACGGGTGAACTCCCTAGGGTCCTTGTCTCCAGAATATTTGCAGAGCTTCGAAGTTTTAACATAGGATCAAAGCGCACTTTCTGTAGCTCAGGAGTAGCGGAGACTCGCTGTCGAAGGAAGCGTTCTCTGGGCTTTCGGGATAAGGAAGTTCGTCGTCTTGGGGCGCTTCGGGAATGACGGGGTGGCCTGAGAATGAACCTATCTGCGGCTTCTTGCCTCCACCTCGCCACTTCAGCTTGGAGACTGGCCATTTGGGTGGCCATGTACCAAGACCATCTTCATCTCCTCCGAAGGACCTTAGGGTCTTGAGAAACTGTACGTGTCAGTTTGAAGCGGAATCTGAGCTAGAAGAGGGACTCAGGCTGGTCGAATATAATGGGTTGGGGGATTGGAACTCCGTATGCTCAGGAAGGGAAATCCCTTCGGGGTCTGAGGTGGAGGAATTACCGAAGGTCCTTTGACCTCGACTATGTTTGAATATCTTACTCCAGAGGTCCGAGGGACCTCCGAGTAGGACTACACCTGAACTCCCTTGGGAGGCATGGTTTGATAACTTGGTAGAGAACGAAGTTTGTTTGGACTAAGCGCCCCACGAACGGTGCACACTATTGGCGTAAAAGATTACACTACAGGTTTCTAAAGATTAGAAACTAACAAATGAGTGTTTACGAAGTAAACTATTTCAAGCCTCGACGTGGATAATAGCTCAAAACAGTTCGAAGATGGTGTCGTGAATAACTCAGTATTCAATGATCTTTACAGGGTAAAACAGGGGTATTTATATGCCAAACCTTAAGGAAAAGACCTTTTACCCCTCTATTACAACCGACATAGTGGAAACTATTTCGATACCCCTTAATAGGGCTAAAATGGTAAAAGACTAATCTAATGAGAAAACAAGATAAGTCTTCCTCCTTAGCTGGCAGGGAGGGTTCTCTGAAGACTCTACATTCGAAGATATACTCTGAACTAGAGTTCGCCTCAATGCTTCGAACTTGACCAGTTACTAAGCCGGGAGTTGGATGCTGCAGAGCTTTGGCTAAATAGCCTGCCTCATCTTGTTACAGTAGTAACCCTGAGGATGAAGTATTTTCCCCAACACAACCCGAGGCCGACTTTTGTAAACAAACATTTACAGTGTGATGAAAAGGCCAAAGTAATAAAGCTGCTTCGGTCATACGGCGATTGTTTCACATGGGAGTATAGCGAAATTCCTAGATTAAGCCGCGAGCTCAGTGGAGCACCGGCTACCTATCAATATCCGGATTTAGGGCCTTATAAACAGCCTCCCTCAACGCTTTAATTTTGGTCCTCTATGACCGAGTTAAGAAAGAAGTGAGAGCGACTACTCAAAGCTGAGTTTAATTAGGCCATGCAGGTATGTTGAAGGGTCGCTAACATTGTGCTTGTAGAAAAGAACGGGAGTGGCAAAATATGAATTTGTATTGATTTCAGGGATCTAAACAAGGCCACTCCGAAAGACAAGTATCCAATGCCGATATCTGACATGCTAATCAACGATGCTTCAGGAATAAGGTAGTAAGTTTTCTTGATGGCAATGCTAGTTATAATCAAATCTTTATGGCCGAAGAGGGCGTCTACAAGACAACCTTTCGATGCCCTTGTTTTGTCGGCTTGTTCGAGTGGGTCGTTATGACTTTTGGCTTAAAGCATGCTGGCACTACATATCAACATGCTATGAACTTGATCTTTCATGACTTCTTAGGGGTCTTGTTAGAAGTTTACATAGCTGAAGTTGTAGTCAAATCGGATGTGTGGGAACCATTTGCTTATTTAAAGTTGCTTTTGATAGAATGCGACGG
>JAAALK010000080.1:75566253-75592536 GCA_019279435.1 Zizania palustris
AACTTCATCTATGTAAACTTCTAACAAGACCCCTAAGAAGTCATGAAAGATCAAGTTCATAGCATGTTGATATGTAGTGCCAGCATTCTTAAACCAAAGTCATAACGACCCACTCGAACAAGCCGACAAAACAAGGGCATTGAAAGGTTGTCTTGTAGATGCCCTCTTCGGCCATAAAGATTTGATTATAACTAGCATTGCCATCAAGAAAACTTACTACCTTATGTCCTGAAGCATCGTTGATTAGCATGTCAGATATCGGCATTGGATACTTGTCTTTCGGAGTGGCCTTGTTTAGATCCCAGAAATCAATACAAATTCATATTTGCCACTCCCGTTCTTTTCTACAAGCACAATGTTAGCGACCCATTCAACATACCTGCATGGCCTAATAAACTCAGCTTTGAGTAGTCGCTCCACTTCTTTCTTAACTCGGTCATAGACGACCAAATTAAAGCGTTGAGGAGGCTGTTTATAAGGCCTAAATCCGGATTTGATAGGTAGCCGGTGCTCCACGAGCTCGCGGCTTAATCTAGGCATTTCGCTGTACTCCCATGTGAAACAATCGACGTATGACCGAAGTAGCTTTATTACTTTGGCCTTTTCATCACACTGTAAATGTTTGTTTACAAAAGTCGGCCTCGGGTTGTGTTGGGGGAAAATACTTCATCCTCAGGGTTACTATTGTAACAAGACGAAGGCAGGCTATTTAGCCAAAGTTCTGCAGCATCCAACTCCGGCTTAGTACTGGGTCAAGTTCGAAGCATTGAGGCGAACTCTAGTTCAGAGTATATCTTCGAATGTAGAGTCTTCAGAGAACCTCCCTACCAGCTAAGATGGAAGACTTATCTTTTTTCTCATTAGATTAGTCTTTTACCATTCTAGCCCTATTAAGGGTATCGAATAGTTTCCACTATGTCGGTTGTAATAGAGGGGTAAAAAGGTCTTTTCCTTAAGGTTTTGGCATATAAATACCCCTGTTTTACCCTGTAAAGATCATTGAATACTGAGTTATTCAATACACATCTTCGAACTGTTTTGAGCTATTATCCACTTCGGAGGCTTGAAATAGTTTACTTCGTAAACACTTCATTTGTTAGTTTCTAATCTTTAGAAACCTGTTAGTGTAATCTTTTACGCCAATAGTTGGCACCGTTCGTGGGGAGCTTAGTCCAAAAAACTTCGTTCTCTACCAAGTTATCAAACCATGCCTCCCAAGCGGAGTTCAGGTGGTAGTCCTACTCGGAGGTCCCCTCGGACCTCTGGAGTAAGATCTTCAAACATAGTCGAGGTCAAAGGACCTTCGGTAATTCCTCCACCTCAGACCCCCGAAGGGATTTCCCTTCCTTGAGCATACGGAGTTCCTCCCCCAACTCCATCTATACTTCGACCAGCCTGAGTCCCTCTTCTAGCTCAGATTCCGCTTCAAACTGACACGTACAGTTCTCAAGACCCGAAAGGTCCTTCCGGAGGAGATGAAGATGGTCTTGGTGACATGGCCACCCAAATGGCCAGTCTCCAAGCTGAAGTGGCGAGGTGGAGGCAAGAAGCCGCAGATAGGCTTCATTCTCAGGCCACCCCGGTCATTCCCGAAGCGCCCCAAGACGACGAACTTCCTTATCCCGAAGCCCCAGAGAACGCTTCCTTCGACAGCGAGTCTCCGCTACATCCTGAGCTACAGAAAGTGCGCTTTGATCCTATGTTTAAAACTTCGAAGCTCTGCAAATATTCTGGAGACAAGGACCCTAGGGAGTTCACCCGTTCTTATGCATTGGCAATTGAGGCTAGTGGAGGAGTGCGAGATACCATGGCCAAATGTTTTCCTCTAGCTCTTGAAGGGGTGGCTCTGCGGTGGTTTTGGTCCCTGAAGCCAGGGTCAATTAGAACCTAGGAGCAATTAAGGAAGAAGTTCATAAGTAACTTTTAGGGTACCTTCGTACACCCAATGTCTACAGGAAGTCTTTTCCAGGTGAAGAAGCTGCCTGGAGAGACTTTAAGACATTTCTTCAAGCGCTTCACCCATACGAAGTCGCAAATTTGAGGGCTGACTACATCCTCCATAGTTGATGCAGCTCGAGAGGGAGTTACCCATGCAGGCCTCCTTGATAAACTTCATCGGAAACATATATCTTCTGTTGCTCAGTTGATGTCTTATTTTGAAGAGTATGCTAGGTCAGAAGAAGGGTGGCTTCGGAGAACTGCTTCAACTACGTCATTCCTGCAAGAAGTCAAGTTTGAAGTGAAGACTTCAACACCTTCACAGGGGCCTAACTTCGAAGTCTAGCATGACAGGCTTCGGGGGCAAAAGCATCCTCGTTCAGAAGTCTTGAACATTGCACCTCCGAAGAAATTTGCCTCTAAGACTTAACAAGCTTCAGGGAATCAAGACCAGCGGCTGGAGGCCGCCAGGGAAGCAAGTTGGCAAAGCCCAGGCCTTCTTCTGTTGTGTCCATGGTGAGAATCGAAGTCACACAACTAATGAGTGTAAGTCTATACTCGCTTTAAGAGGCGAGTACCTTGAAAGAACCTCGGGTTGAGGCACTATTGACCGATTTCCTTCCGAGGTGCGTCCGGAGCCTGTCCATGCTATGGCACGTATAGACAACTTTGACACTGCAAGGCAACCTCCGGTGGTCAACATTATGCCACCTCCGAAGCAGGAAGATGGTCAAGATCGAGGGAAAAGAGTAGTCCTTCCCCTTTTCCAGAGGAGGGAATCTGGGTAGTATGTCGAAGAGGCAGAGAAGAGAATATGTCCAAGAAGTGGGCCATATTGGAACTTCTTCGTCCGCAGCTACCATGCCTGAATGGTCCCATGTGCTGATATCTTTTCCGTAGATGATGCAGCTGGCATAAAGTTTCGGCATGTAGATCCACTTGTCATCACTGCCGACATAGCAGGGACTAAAGTCTTGAGAGTACGGATTGACGGAGGGAGTTCAACAGATATTATCTTCGTCCAAGCCTTCGATCAGCTCTATATCTCAAGGAAGCATCTTCTCCCAACAGCTCGTCCTTTGCAAGGCTTCGCAGGACCCCCTCTTGATCCCTCGGCCAAATAGGTCTGGAGGTCACTTTCGGAGAGGGGCTACTGGCCAGGATGAAGGAGGTGATTTTTGATGTTGTGGATGCCCCGTATGCATATAATGTTATCTTTGGGAGGGGCATGTTGAATCAGTTCGGAGCCGTGGAGCATCATATTATTTGTGTATGAAGATGTCCATGCAAGCGGGAGTGCTCACTGTTTTCGGAGGTCAGGCCACTGCGCGAAGAGCGGAGTATGGTCATGGCCCCCTCTTGACCCGAGACAAGTGAACAACGTGCAAGGCAACACGGAAGATGTCTCTGCTTCAGGTGAACCTTCGAAGAAGTCCTTCCCAAGGCCAAGCCCCGAAGGAGAGATTATAACGAAGGTTATTGTCAAAGATGGCAAAGATTATTCATTTCAGTTCGGCAAGGATTTGCCTCTAGAAGTCGCTACTTCATTAGAAAAAGTAGTTGAAGAAAATTTAGATGTCTTTGCATGGTCTGATGAAGACATTACTGGAGTCAGTCGGGATATTATTGAGCATAACATACTTGTGAACCCGAGGGTTCGGCCTTTCCGACAAGGACTCCGGAAGTTATCTGCGGAGAGGGCCATCCTTGCTAAAGTTGAAGTGGAAAAGTTGCTGAAGGCTGGGATTATCAGAGAAGTAGCTCATACGGAATGGATAGCCAAACTAGTCTTCGTCAGAAAGAAATCTTCCGAGAAGTGACACATGTGTATTGACTTTACATCTTTGAATAAAGCATGCCCCGTGACCCATATCCCATGCCCTGAATTGATCAATTGGTTGACTCCTCTGCTGGTTCGGAGTTATTAAGCTTTCTTGACGCGTATTCTGGCTATCATCAAATCTTTGTAACTCCTTCGGGAGTCTTCTGCTATGTAAGAATGCCTTTCGGCTTAAGAAATGCCTGGGGCAACTTTTTCGAGGTTAATTGCTGAGGCTCTAGGTCATCAAATGGGCCACAATGTTGAAGCCTATATGGATGACATTGTAATAAAGAGTGCTCTAAAGCACCAACATTTCCTAGACTTAGCAGAAATGTTCAATAGCCTTCGGGCATGTGGAATCCGTCTTAACCCCAAAAAATGTATCTTCAGGGCTCAGGCTGGAAAATTGTTAGGGTATTTAGTTTCAAGCAGAGGGATCGAAGCTATCCCTATTCAAATAACTGCATTGCAAAGGATGGCTCCTCCGAAAAATTTGAAGCAAGTGCAAAAGCTAACTGGTCAGCCTTGCAGCACTTAGCAGATTCCTAGCAAGGTCTACGGAGAGAAGTTTACCCATTTTCAAAGCATTGAAAGGGTCCAAAGATTTTGCATGGACATCGAAGTGTCAAAAGAGTTTTAATGATATTAAGAATTATCTCAGTAACCTCGCTACACTCACGGTGCCTATTGTGGACGAAACTCTACTCCTCTACCTTGCGGCTACTAGCTCCGATGTTAGTGCAGTCCTTGTCAAAGAAGTTGATTTCAATGGGAAGTTGGTACATAATCCAGTTTATTTTGTATCTGAAGCATTGTCTGGAGCAAAAACAAGATATTCTGAGCTTGAGAAGTTCACCTATGCTCTGATAATGGCTTCGAGGAAGTTAAGGCATTATTTCGTAGCACATAATGTGATTGTACCAACTTCGTATCCCTTAGGAGATATGCTCCTAAGTAAGGATTCTACAGGAAGAATTGGGAAATGGGCCGTTGAATTAGCGCCCTCCGGCATCTCCTTCGTGGCAAGGACAGCAATCAAGTCACAGGTGTTGGTAGACTTTGTGGCAGAATGGACTCCCCCTGTAGTATGGGCTCCGGAGGAACCAAGTGAAGGAATTTGGACAATATACTCTGATGGAACTTTCCAAGCATCTGGAGCAGGTGTCGGAGCAGTAATAATTTCGCCTTCAGGGCAAAGAGCAATGTACTTCGCAAGTCTCAACTTTATGTCCACCAATAATACAGCGGAGGTATGAAGTAATTTTGTTAGGACTTTGAAAGGCGCGTGCTTTGGGGGCTACAAGAGTTGTTATTAAAACAGATTCTCAAATTGTAGCAGGGCACATTGATAAGAGTTTTCAAGTTCGTCATCCCCAGCTTGCATAATATTTGGAAGAGATCCATAAGATTGAAGCAGTATTTAAATGGATTTCCATCCGAAGTATACCTAGAGCTGAAAAAATGCAAGCTGATACTTTGGCAAAAGCTACAAGCCGGAAGTATAGACATTCCAGGAAGAAGTTTTTTACGAAGATCTCAGTTCACCTTCGGTAACACAGATCCCTTCTGCGGAAGTTTTTTGCATTCCAAGTACTGATTGGCAGAGTTCAATTATGGAGTTATTGCAAGGAGAAGGAAATTTGCCCGAAGGGCCACAACTTTCGAGGTTAAAACTCAGAATTCGAAATTATCATATAATCAACGGTATTCTGTACAAGGCCAGAGTATGTTCCCCTCTGCTCCGATGTATATCTCAAGACGAAGGTCAGGAGATTCTCCGAGAAATTCATGAAGGCCTTTGTGGTAGCCATCTGGCCCCTCGAGCTTTGGCAGGAAAAAACACTTCGCCAGGGGCTTTAGTGGCCTAAAATAGTAGCTGATGCGGAGAGCCTAGGTCTGCATGTGCTAGGGTTGTCAATGGATGGGAAGAAGAAGTCATCGTCCGCCAACAACTCTTCAAGTCATTTCCCCGGTGTGGCCCATGGGTAGATGAGGCATGGACCTTATTGGCCCCTTCCCAGTAGCAAAAGGAAATTTGAAATTCGCAGTGGTAGCAATCGAGTATTTTTCGAAGTGGGTCGAAGCAGAGCCCCTCATAGCTATCACTTCGAAAAATGTACAAAATTTTTTCTGGAAAAGTATTATATGCCAGTTCGGAGTACCTCGGCAGATCACAGTTGACAATGGGACACAGTTTGATGCAGAGCCTTTCAGGAAGTTTTGCGAAGATCTTAGCATACAAATATGCTTCGCTGCAGTGCGCCATTCTCAGTCTAATGGAGCTGTAGAAAGAGACAATGGTAATATTTTGTCAGGGTTGAATCGAAGAATAGTAGGGTTGGCAAAAGGGTTGTGGACCGAAGAGCTCCCAAAGATTTTATGGTCCATTCGAACCACTCAAATAAGGTCCACAGGTTTCACTCCTTTTAGACTATTATTCGGAGATGAAGCTATGACGCCAACGGAGCTTAAGGGAGGATCTCTTCGCAGCACCGAACCGGAAATAGAAGCAAAAAGACAAACTTCGCTTGATTTAATAGAAGAAACAAGACTTCGAGCTGTCGCCAATTTGTCAAAGTATCATTAGCAGACGAAGACTTGGTTTGACCCGAAAGTTAAGCTTAATGAACTTAAGCCAGGTCATCTAGTTTTGTGAAGCATTATAGCACTAGGGAAATTAGGAAATAAGTGGGAAGGTCCATACATAATTCTCCACTCAGGACGCCCTGGTTCTTTGAAGTTAGCTAATTTAGAAGGCGAAGAATTAAAGCATGCCTAGCATGTAGAGCACTTAAAGCGATATTTCGCATAGGAGCTCCTTGTAATCATATGTAAAGACCTTCTGAATTAATAAAGCTCATGGTTCAGATAATGCCTACCTTTCAAACACTTCCTACTTCTAGTGGACGCACTAGAAGAACGAAGTTGGTTGTGAGGGAAGTGTCATTTATTTGAACCAATTTTTCGGACATCAAACCATTGGTTCGAAGCTTCCGACGAGGTGGGAAAGTCACTGAAAAACGGATTCCAAGCCACCGGCTTGAAAGCATCTATAAAAAGAGTTGAAGGAGACCAAATAATGTGGATTCCAAGCTCTGACTAGAAAGCATCCGTAAAAAGAGTCCAAATAGACCATTATGAATTCAAAACCACCGTTTTGATAGCATTCGCAAAAAGATCAGATGGAGGCCAAACAAAACAGAGTTTGAGCTGATAAGCTTCGAATATCTGTAAAAAGAGTCCAAAGTGACCAATCATTTTGGACGCAAAGGTGTCCGGGAAATTAGTCTAAAGTGACTACTTTCAAACAAAAGGTACTAAGTTACCAGTTTTCAGACTCCAAGTAGTCGAATACATTTTGTGAGATTTTAATCAATCTCTAAGTTGCTGAGGAGCTCTGAGCCTCCAAAACTATACTCCTAAGTCTTTTTTCTTTGCGCCTAAACATCTTCGACTACACTTTGAAGTTTCTTACGCCCAAAGAGGGGCTGGGAAGTAGGGAGACAATTTTAAAATCTTAATCTTTATTATTCGAATAGATTACATTACATTACGAAAAATTTGTGTCAATACCAAGAAGGAATCGAAGACCCCTTCGATCTCTAGAGCTACCACTAAAGCCGGAACGACTAGTTCTAGAGCCGGGAGTCCTGATAACCTTACGTTTAATTATTCTCCCTCTATTCGAAGCTCGAAAATCTTTTTGTTCCTGTTGAAGTTCAGCCCATGTTTGAAGTCGCCCGGGGCTTCTCTCCCAGCTTCGAAGTTCTTCAGGCTTCTTTCCTTGTTCTTCAGCAGTACTCTCTTCTTTGGACCATTCAACGTCTTCAGAAGATGAGGCTTCCAAGTTAACTTCTTTTTCTTCCTCTTTAATATAAGATAATATATCTTTACATATTTTGGGCGCAATTGCACCGGAGCTTTCTCGAGGAATCAAAAATCGAGGTCGTTTGTGAAGTTTTAAAAGATCAAAGGTAGCCCATAGCAGGCGAAGTTCATCGGTAACATTTAATACTTCGAGATCATCCGTATGAGGTTGAGAATACTAAAAACATGATAAATAAGTTTTCATTCATAATAGATGAAAGCATAATTTTTACATATTCGGACCCCTAAACAAAACTAAACCTGCGGGTCCGGCGGAGGCTGGCTGCTCGAAGCTTGAGACCAAGCTTGTTTCTGGTGTTGCCCTTCATCGATCCAAGCTTTGATCGCTGTTTGACCTTCGGCTCTCCATGAATCTTGGAAGGCTTGCCAAGCTGTGGCCACATATTCGGAAGGGTTTAGCAGTTGGTTGTCGTCGAAGGTAATGGGAGCCGCCCCTGAATCTAGTGCTACTGATAGCCCTAGATCCTCGTAGTAGCGAAGTACTCTGAGAGCAGCTACTTGGCCGGAGAGTTCCCCATACCGAATACCCGCTGTCTTCATCATCTTCGCTGCTCCTTGGATCATTTTTAGTCGTCGCAGTAAGGGGACATTGTCACTCGAAGGTAGTGTCCAAAGAGTACCGAAGTACTCTAGAACACCTAAAAGATTATTCATGACCTCCGCAGCTACCTTCTCCGACTTCACTTTATCTTCAATTAAGGCATCCCTTGACGAAGTTAGCTCATCTACCACAAAAGATAGTCTAGCTGTCTCCGTAGACAAAGAGTTCTTCTGGCTAAGTAGGTTGCTGGCTTCCTCCATGGCTTTCGTCTTCTCTTCTTGAAGCTTAACCAGCTCAACCCTCGCCGTTGCATACTCTGCTCGCATTTTCTCTATTTCAGCCCGAAGCACGATTTGTCCGGCTTCGAGCTTCTGGTTTACAGCTTCCAGACCAAGTCTAGCTCTCCTCTCCACTACAACCATCTTGTCCAAGCTGGAGATTCGAATTTCGGAGCCTTCAAGACTCCTTTGGAGAGCAGTAATCCTCTCCTTGAGACGGATACTTTCTCACGCGTTCGAGATGGCTGCAGGTCGGGCCAAGACTATTTGCTGCAAAGAGAAAAAGCAAGGTGAGGAATTGTTCATAAGTTGAAATTAATATTGTTTTTGCAGATACTTCATACAAGGTATGCTGCTCGTTCCAAGGCTGCGTTCAGCTCCGAACCCTTGGCCTCGCCAAGTATGGCTACTAAGTCTGTTCCCCCAACTTCGCGGTTAGCTCGATCCAAAGGCTCGAGCTGGGCCCGAAGTCCGGTCCTTCACTCCAGAAAAGGAGCTAGGAGGGGGAGCATGGACAAAGCCCTTTGATCATTGTTGGGGGAAAATATTCCATCTTCAGGGTTATTGCAGTAACAAGACAAAGGTTGGCGATTAAGTCCAAGACTTACAGCATATGACTCCGAGGATGCATGGAGTCAAGTTCGAAGTATGATGACAGACTCCAATTCGGAGTATATCTTCGAACTTGAACTCTTCCGAGAGCTTCCTTGCCAGCTAAGATGGAAGACTTATCTTCTTTCTCATTAGATTAGTCTTTTACCATTTTAGCCCTATTAAGGGTACCGAATAGTTTCTACTATATCGGTTGTAATAGAGGGGTAAAAGGGTCTTTTCCTTAATGTTTGGGCCTATAAATACCCCCGTTTTACCCTGTAATAGGGACCGAATACAAGTTATTCAATACACACTTTCGAACTATTCTAAGTTATTATCCTTTCGTAGGCTTGGAATAGTTTCCTTCGGAAACACTTCGTTTGTTAATTTGTAATCTTCAAAAACCTGTTAGCGTAATCTTTTACGCCAACAGTTGGCGCCGTTCGTGGGGAACCTAGTTCAAAAAACTTTGTTCTCTACCAACTTCTCACACCATGCCTCCTAAGCGGAGGGCAGCCAGTAATCCTGTTCGGAGGTCCCCTCGGACCTCCGGAGTAAGATCTTCAGATACAGTTGAGGTCGGAGGACCTTCGACGTTTCCTCCACCTCAAACTCCGGAAGGGATTCCCTTCCTCGAGCATACGAAGTTCCTCCGCCAACTCCATCTATACTTCGGCTAGCCATAGTCCCTCTTCCACCTCAAGTTCCACTTCGAACTGATCCCTACAGTTCTCAAGACCCGAAAGACCCTTACGGAGGAGATGAAGACAGTCTTGGTGATATGGCCGCTCAAATGGCCAATCTCCAAGCCGAAGTTGCAAGGTGGAGGCAAGAAGCCGCGAATAAGCTTTGCTCTCAACCCACCCCAACCATTCCTGAAGTGCATGAAGACGACAAGGTTATTTATCTCGAAGCCCCAAAGAATGCTTCCTTCGATACCGAGTCTCCGCTACATCCTGAGTTGCAGAAAGTACGCTTCGACCCTAAGTTCAAAACTTCGAAGCTTTGCAATTATGCCGGAGATGAAGATCCTGGAGAATTTGTCAGTTCTTATGCTCTAGCAATTGAAGCCAGCGGGGGAGTGCGGGACAATATGGAAAAAAGTTTTCCCCTAGCCCTTCAAGGAGTGGCATTACGCTGGTTCTGGTCTCTGAAGCCAGGATCAATTAATTCATGGGGGCAGCTGAAGAAGAAGTTCGTAAGCAATTTCCAAGGCACCTTCGTGCCCCCAATGTCAACAGGAAGTCTTTTCCATGTGAAGCAGCTCCCTGGAGAGACATTAAGACAATATTTCAAGCGCTTCGCTCATACGAAGTCGCAGATTCGAGGGTTAACTACATCTTCAGTAGTTGACGCAGCTCGAGAGGGAGTTATTCATCTAGGACTCCTTGATAAACTTCACCGGAAAAGCATATCTTCTGTTTCTCAGTTGATGTCATATTTCGAAGAGTATGCAAGGTCAGAAGAAGGATGGCTTCGAAGAACTGCTGCAACTCCTTCGATACTGCAAGAAGTAAAATTGGAAGTAAAAACTTCAGCACAACCGCAAGGGCCTAGCTTCGATGTTCACCATGACAAGCGTAGGGGGCAAAAGCATCCTCGTTCAGAAGTTCAAAACATTGCACCCCCCAGAAGTTTGCCCAAAGAGCTCCGCAACCCTCAGGAAGCAAGACCAGCGGCTGGAGGCCGCCAGGGAAACCGGCTGGCAAAGGCCAGACCTTTTTCTGCTGTATTCATGGTGAAAACCGAAGTCACGCAACTGATGCGTGCAAGGCCATACTTACCCTGAGAGGAGAATATCTGGAAAGAACTTCGGGTCGAGGCACTACTGACCGAGTTCCAGCTGAAGTGCGACCGGAGCCTGTCCAGGCTGTGGGCAATATTATGCCACCTCCGAAGCAAGAAGAGGGCAAGATCGAGGAAAAAGAGTAGTCCTCCCCATCTCCGGAGGAGGTACTCTCGGAAGTATGTCAAAGAGGCAGAGAAGAGAATATGTCAGAGAGGTGGGCCATATTGGATCCTCTTCATCTACAGCTGCTATGCCCGAATGGTCCTATGTGCCAATATCTTTCTCCGTAGATGATGCAGTTGGTGTTAAATTCCCACATGCAGACCCACTTGTCATTACTGCTGACATAGCAGGAACTAAGGTTCGGAGAGTGCTAGTTGACGGAGGGAGTTCGGCGGATATTATTTTTGTCCAAGCTTTTGATCAACTATGCATCTCCAGAAAGCATCTTCTCCTAGCAGCCCGTCCTTTGCAAGGATTTGCAGGACCCCCTCTTGATGCCCTCGGCCAAATTGGCCTGGAAGTTACTTTCAGAGAAGGGCCAATGGCCAGGACAGAGGAAGTGATCTTTGATGTTGTAGATGCTCCATATGCATATAATGTCATCTTCGGAAGAGGCATGTTAAATCAATTCGGAGCAGTGGCGCATCATAATTACTTATGTATGAAGATGCCCACACAAGCAGGATTGCTCACTGTTTTCAGAGATCAGGCCATCGCACGAAGAGCAGAGTATGGTCATGGCCCTCCTCTTGACCCGAGAAAGGTGAACGGTGTGCAAGATGATCCGGAGAATTTTTCTGCTCCTAGCGAATCCTCAAAAAGATCCTTCCCAAGACCAAGTCCTGAAGGAGAGATTGCAACGAAGGTTATTGTCAAAGATGGCAAGGAATATTCATTTCAATTTGGTAAAGACTTGCCTCTAGAAGTTGCTGCCTCCTTAGAAAAAGTAGTTGAGGAAAATTTCGATGTCTTTGCTTGGTCTGATGAAGACATCACCGGAGTCAGTCGGGACATTATTGAACACAGTCTACTTGTGAACCCGAAGGCTCGGCTTGTTAGGCAAGGACTCCGGAAGATGTCTGCGGATAGAGCTGTCCTTGCTAAAGACGAAGTTGAAAAGTTGCTGAAGGCTAGGATTATCAGGGAAGTGGCTAATACGGAGTGGTTAGCCAACCCAGTCTTTGTTAAGAAGAAATCTTCAGGGAAGTGGCGCATGTGTATTGATTTTACATCTCTGAATAAAGCATGCCCCCGCGACCCCTACCCCATGCCCCGAATTGATTAGTTGGTCGACTCCACTGCTGGTTCGGAGTTATTAAGATTCCTCGACGCATATTCCAGCTATCATCAAATTTGGTTGAAGCGTGATGATGAAAGCAAGACAAGCTTCGTAACTCCTTCAGGAGTCTTTTGTTATGTAAGAATGCCCTTTGGCTTAAGAAATGTCGGGGCTACATTTTCGAGATTAATTGCTAAGGCTCTAGGTCATCAATTAGGTCGTAATGTAGAGACCTATATGGATGATATTGTAATCAAGAGTGCCTTAAAGCACCAACATAGCCTAGACTTAGCAGAAACATTAAATAGCCTTTGGGCATGTGGGATCCGTCTCAACCCCAAAAAATGTATCTTTGGGGCGCAGGCTGGAAAATTGTTAGGGTACCTAGTTTCAAGAAGAGGGATCGAAGCTAGCCCCACTCAAATAACTGCGTTGCAGAAGATGGCTCCTCCAGAGAATTTAAAGCAAGCGCAAAAGCTGACCGGTCGTCTAGCAGCACTTCGCAGATTTCTGGCAAGTTCTGCGGAGAGAAGTTTGCCTATTTTCAAAGCATTGAAAGTGTCCGAAGATTTTGCATGGACACCGGAGTGTCAAAAGAGCTTCGAAGATATTAAAAACTATCTCAGTAACCTTGCTACACTCACGGTGCCTGTTGCGAACGAAACCCTACTCCTCTACCTTGCAGCTACTGGCTCTGCTGTCAGTGCAGTTCTTGTCAAAGAGATTGATTTCAACGGGAAGTTGGTACAAAATCCAGTTTACTTTGTGTCCGAAGCATTGTCCGGAGCAAAAACAAGATATTCCGAGCTTGAGAAATTCGTTTATGCTCTGATAATGGCTTCGTTGAAGCTAAGGCATTATTTTTGGCACATAATGTTGTTGTACCAACTTCGTATCCTTTAGGAGATATGCTCCGAAGTAAGGATTCCACTGGAAGAATTGGGAAGTGGGCTGTTGAGTTAGCACCCTTCGGCATATCTTTCCTGGCAAGAATAGCAATTAAGTCGCAAGTATTGTCTGACTTCATGGCAGAGTGGACTCCCCTGTAGCATGGGCTCCGGAGAAGCCAAGGGAAGAAATTTGGAACATTTACTCCGATGGAGCTTTTCAAGCATCTGGAGCAGGTGTCGGAGCTGTGATAATTTCGCCTTCAGGGCAAAAGGCATTGTACTCCGCAAGACTCAACTTTAAGTCTACCAATAATACAGCGGAGTATGAGGGAATTCTATTGGGACTTCGCAAGGCACATGCTCTAGGGGCTACAAGAGTTGTTATTAAAACAGATTCTTAGAGTGTAGCAGGGCACGTGGACAAGAGTTTCCAAGTCCGACATCCACAACTTGCAAAGTACTTAGAAGAAATCCGGAAAATCGAAGCAGCATTTAAAGGGATTTCCATTCGGAGTATACCTAGAGCAGAAAATATGCAAGCTGACATCTTAGAAAAAGCTGCAGCCGGAGCCATGGGCATACCCGAAGAAGCTTTTTATGAAGAACTCAGTGCACCTTCGGTGCCACAAATTCCAGCTGTGGAAGTCCTTTGCATTCCAAGTACAGATTGGCGAAGCTCAATCATGGAAGTGTTGCAAGGAGAAGCAAATATGTCCGAAGGGCCACAGCTTTCGAGGTTAAAGTTTAGAACTCAAAATTATCAAATAATCAACGGTATTTTATACAAGGCCGGAGTATGTTCCCCTCTGCTCCGATGTATATCTCAAGCTGAAGGTCAAGAAATTCTTCGAGAAATCCATGAAGGACTTTGCGGTAGCCATCTGGCCCCTCGAGCTTTGGCAGGAAAAACACTTCGCCAAGGGCTTTATTGGCCTACAATAACAGCTGATGCGGAAACCTTGGTCTGCACTTTCCAAGGATGTCAATGGATGGGATGAAGGAGTCATCGCCCACCAACAGCCCTTCAAGTCATAGCTCCAGTATGGCCCATGGCCAGATGGGGCATGGATCTTATTGGTCCCTTTCCAACAACAAAAGGAAATTTGAAGTTCGCAGTGGTAGCAATTGAATACTTTTCAAAGTGGGTCCAAGTAGAGCCCCTAACAGCTATCACTTCGAACAATGTACAGAACTTTTTCTGGAAGAATATCATTTGCCAGTTCGGAGTGCCTAGACAACTCACAGTTGACAATGGAACACAATTCGATGCAGAAGCCTTCAAGAAATTTTGCGAAGATCTAGGCATCCAGCTATGCTTTGCTGCAGTGCGACACCCTTAGTCTAACGGAGCTGTAGAAAGATCCAATGGTAATATTTTGTCAGGGCTAAATCGAAGGATAGTAGGATTGGCAAAAGGACTCTGGACCGAAGAACTTCCAAAGATTTTGTGGTCCATTCGGACCACTCAAACGAGGTCCACGAGTTTCACTCCATTCAGACTATTATTCGGAGATAAAGCTATGACACCAACAGAGCTCAAAGGAGGATCACTTCGCAGCACCGAACCAGAAGTAGAAGGAGAAAGACAAGCTTCACTGGATTTAACAGAGGAGACAAGACTTCGAGCTGTGGCAAATTTATCAAAGTATCAGCAGCAGACTAAGGCTTGGTTCGACCCAAAGGTTAAGATTAATGAACTTAGGCCGGGTCATCTCGTTTTGCGAAGCATCATAGCACCAGGAAAATTAGGAAATAAATGGGAAGGTCCATACTTAATTGTTCGCTCACGGCGTCCTGGTTCTTTTAAATTAGCTAATTTGGAAGGTGAAGAGTTAGCACATACTTGGCATGCGGAGCACCTAAAGAGATACTTCGCATAAGGGCTCCTTGTAATCATTTGTAAGCACTTTCCGAATTAATAAAGCATATGGTTCAGATAATGCCTACCCCTCATAAACTTCCCACTTCCGAGTGGACGCACTGGAATAGCAGAGTTGACCGAGAGGGAAGTGTCATTAATTTGAATCATATTTTCGGACTTCGGACCACTGGTCCGAAGTTTCCGACGTGGTGGGCTGACATAATCCGGAGTCCAAGCCACCGGCTTGTAGGCATCCGTAAAAGAGCCCGAGACCACAAGATGCGGAGTCCAAGCCACCGGCTGGTAGACATCCGTAAAAAGAGTCCAAGGAGACCAAATGATGCAGAGCCCAAGCCCACTTTGAGCGAAACTGTGTTCACTCCTCCCACTGCCCTTGATAAAGAGAGAGCCCAGTTATATACCGATCAAAAAGCCTAGAATCTTACTCAACCTACAAAGAAATCTCTTCGTTCACCAAATGAACCTCCTCAGCAAAAACCCAAGAAGACTGTGAGATTTGTGCCTAAGACCCATGCTCACACACCCACGAGAGTGTATCACTGCTCCTATTGTCATCGGGTGGGTCATTTATTTGGGTTTTGCTTTTGTCATATCTGGGATGAACGATGTTCTTTTGCGATGAACTTTCAGGACATGCATTACCCATCTTTAGGTATGCATGAATCTGCTTTTCACTCTTGCTCTGACTTTGTGGCCCCCCATGGTTTTATGAGTGATTTTGCCCCTTGTGTTGTACACCATGCTTCATATGGTGATATACCACGTGTAAGAGGCTTCGATGCTCGACGAGTTGGGAGGCCTCGTTGTTTTCCAGGTTCGCACTTTGTAGGTAGACCACGCATTTTTATCATGATTCTTATCATGTGCATGATCAGTCTACTACTTTGCCTAGTTCTGGAGTTTTGCGATGTTGGATTCCAAAACAGTTTTTAACTCATCCTCTCACTGAGCAGTTGAGAGCTTCTAGCATGTTTTGAGGGGGAGTTGTATAGCATTGCATGAGCTTTTGTTATATGATTAATTGCTCTTACAAGTACATGCTTTGTAATGCCTTTGAACTATTGCCTTTAATACTGTTGACTATACTTGGCATGTTTACATCTGATAATTGTCATTGCCATGGCTTTTATTTGTGAAAATTTGAAAACGATCACTACTTAGTCTAGAAACTAGCTTGAATGGATTGAGTGCTTTAGCTATCTTTTACACACCTGATAGCTATGTCCTTTTTACTTGGATGTTAATACACAACTTGATTTCATCGAAAATGAATGAAAATAAAAATGAAAATGAATGAAAATGAAAATGAAAAATGAATGAAAATGAAAATGAATGACATTAATTCCGTTGTGTGCTAAAATTGAAAAGATACAGGTGGGTTTGCTTTGTCGCACTACTTTGTTCTGGACTGCTTACCATAGCACTTTGGTATGAACCATGACATTGATGTGTATACCGAGATCAATGCTTTAATATTCCGATGGTCTTTTACTTGACATGCTTGGTCGGTTAGCATAAGGTTGACATGCAAATAACCCCTGTCACAAAAATGAAAAGTTAAAATTCGTTGCATATCATGTTTGTTGAAGCTCCTTTAAGTGGGATATGTTAATCAGGTTAGTATTTGGCTAGCTTTTGCATCTCATGCCTTGCCATGTCTACTATGCTAGTCTGAGTAGTGATGCTTTTATTTGCTAAAATCTGAAAATACTTGCTCATGCCTTTTGTTTAGATGTTATTCACCTGAGCTGGTCATACAGTACTTTTAGATGATATTCAAGGTGAATGATTGTTTGTACTGTAATTGCAGTTGCTCATGTTTCAGAAGCTCACATCTCTGCTTTACCCTCACTCCCCTCTTTGCATCTTTTTATCTCCTTGGTGTCTCCATTGTCAAAGGGGGTGAAATGGTCTACATGATGCTTTTGGAGGCTTTTGGATTGCATGGTTAATGGGGAGTATTGGCTTTCATGTTGCATTGAGATGCTTTTGCCTTCTTTGCATAAGGTTTTTGCCCAAGAGGGAGATCTTTTACCAAGTGACATGTTTTGCTCTTTTATGAGTTTTTATGGTCACTTGCGCACTTAATTTGAATTCTTCATCATGCCTTTGCTTGGGGTTGTCAATGCACTCATCAAGGGGGAGATTGTAAAACCATGGGTGGTTTCTATCTGAATGATGAGTGATTGACAAGGATGAGCTTTTGAGCGATCGAGTGGTTGAGTGATTGGTTGTGTGTCACATTGAGTGCATCGAGGGGTTCGATGTAAAAAGAGGATTGGTTGCCGAGGATTTCAGTGGTGAGTCGCGTTCTTGTTTTGGCTTGTCTTGGATGTGCAGGGTAGAGATACTAACCAACTGTCGATGGTGAGAGATCGAGGGTCAAGCGGGGAGCTCGATGCCAGAGGATCAGGGAGGCCGGTGAAGTTGGAGAAGATCTCAAGAGTGCTCGAAGAGACCGAACAAGACTTGGACGGACGGATGAAAGCGACGGCATGATGAACGGGTCTGCGAGAGGGAGGCCAGGGCAATCATTCAGGCGGCTCAAGGGGATTGAGAGCGGAAGTAGCTTGATGGCGCTCGGAGTCGCAAAGCGGTGTCATGAGTCGAAGGGATGAGAGGCTTTGTCAGTTTTTGCTGAAAACCGTCGCAAATCTAGTTTTTTAATTTCAATAGTTATTAGTCATTTTTAGTGTTGAGTCTTTGTGTAATAAACTAGGTTTAATTTTAGTAAGTGTCTAGAGCAATTGTTCTCCTTTGATATATTTTTCAGAATTTCTTAATTCTGAAAATATATTTCAAGGAATAGTACCTTTGTGTAATATTTTAATTCTAGAGGGTTCTTTTCAGAAAATAACCCCCATGGTTGGCCTATAAATAGAGGACATATCCATGGGCAGGTGGCGGTTCTTTTTGCTGAACCAAAATATCAATTCCATTAAATTTCTGCTGCTCTCGCTGTTTTGAATCAAGGCTACGTCCTATTCACAATCCGGCAAGAATTACAGCGCTAGCGATGGGGTTCTGAGTTCTGAGCGCAAGTATGCTATTAGGCTGAAATCAATTTTGTCAAGCATATTATGGTGTTTTGACTGCAGAACTTGATGTTGTAGTCTATAAAAATTTTGTTTTGAATGTTTTGAATGTTCCATTTTCGAAAGTTGCAACTGATTTATGTGATTCTTTCTTAATTCTTTTGCTGATCAAACAAGGCATGACAGTTCTGGAATTTAACTCTCACAAGTGTTTTAGTTTTGGGTAGCCCTCTACATGTTTGATGAAATGTTGCTTCTACTCTTCATCATCTAACCCAGGTTGTTTTTCCCAGATTTGAGTGGTCTAAACTAATTTTAAGTTTCTGGGTTAGAGTTATTTTGATTGAACAAAAATTGTGGACTGGTTATCTTTGTGTTCAGAAATGTATCAGCACTGCTTCAGTGTTTGACTAGTAAGGTGCCCGTGCGTTGCAACGGAATCATACTTTTAATGACAAAATCAATAATACTTGTGTATCGAAAGGTACAACTTGATGATAGTATCTTCAAAGAAAAGACAAATCAATTAGGTGATTAACGTATGGATTAATAAGTATCATAGTAATATGTAGCTAACCAGAGTTGTTAGCATTTCTTGTCCAAATTGTACTTATCTAACTAATGGCAATACCTTGTCTTGATATATTATAATGTCAACTCAGTTCTGCTCTTGAAAAAAAAAGATATGACAAAGGGTCATAACACTCATCACGCACTCGGCGTAATTGAATAGTAGTTATTGTCATACCTATTTTTATTTTTTTAGTTATTATATTATTATATTATCTTTTAGCTTATATAACATATTATTTAATATTAATATTACATGAACCATCCTATTTGAAGCATCGCCCCTACTAATGGAATGAATGGTATTAACCAAACACACACGTGCATGCCACGTATGGGACTGACGTCATATATATACACACACACCCTAAATCAATGCACAGCTAGCACATGTCAATTCTGTATTGTTTAAACAAACTGTTTCAGATTATAAATAATCATTTTTCTAGCTCTAACAAAGTATAAAGAAAAATATTAGCATATGTGATATGAAATAAATACATTATTAGGATATATTTTATATTGAATTTAACTACTTGTAGCATGTGAATTTACCAAATTGGCTGCAAATTAATTCGCACTACCTTGTACCAAGTGAATGGCATGTTGATGGGAACGGTGCTATTGTGGCTACACCATAGGTAATCTGGCTTGTCAAGATGAATTTGCCCGTATAGTACTCAGGGAACACCAGCCAAACCAGCCTACAGAACAAAACATCAATAGCATTATGGTTGATAACAACATGGCTAGCTGCCAAATAATGCAGACTTAATGGATAGATATTGGTTGTACCTTGTAAGATCAAGAGTTGTGGGAGAGATCAATTCCGTTGTCTTTGGCTTCATCGATCAACTTCACCGTACCTCCCACAATGTCGGCTAGCATATTCTCAAACATAGTTTTGTTCGGCAAGAAGTAACGAATATATTTTAGCATATATAATAAGATCACAGTTCACAAATAAAGAGATTAGCTCATTGTTAAGATTTTGGACCTTGAGGCCAACAGTGACGCTAAGGAGAGAAATATAGTTCTTGCCATGATGAGGCTCCCTTGGTGACTCGAGCTGGAAGAACGAAGTCTCCGTTGGTAGAATGGTGTTGCCCTGCCAAACACACATTTTGATGAGCTTTCGTGTCACACACTGAACATTACTTCGCAAAGAAAGGATTAAAGTGGGCAACCGAAGAGTCGGAGCAGAAGCTTTCCGTTGACGAAGGCATAGAGTTCATGTAGTCATTCATCACATGATCATTGCAACACTAACAGATCTTAGCATTAAGCAAAAAAACCCACCCATGATCACGTTGTGATTATGTCATTCATCAACAAATAAACCACAGAGATGCAATAGGAACACATCATAGATCCAAGCACAATAGCAAATCAACCATGCAATCATCATCGGTAAGTCAATCAGTCAACATTGCACACTGCACACTGCACACACAGATCAAGCAAGAACGGTCACTTCCAGTTCTAGGCACGATTTCAGCTAAAAAAACTGCATACTTGTGAGGATCCAGGAGCTCTAGACTCTTGCAAAAACAAGAGACGAGATGGATCATAAGCTCTTACCCTTCTTACATTGCAATGTTACATGCTCTACTAAAATACTACCAGTAACATTACAGCTACTGGCAAGAACAAGTAACAGTAATAGGGAGAACAACTACTACATCATTATTAACTTTCTTCCACTTTGATCGAAATAATTAGCTAGAAAAACTAAGCAGGGGAAAAGGATAGAAACAATGCATCCATCTCCGGGTGAAATCATGCATGATAAGCAAATCACTCTCTTCAACTCATGTTGTCTTTCCTCCGCTTCTCTTGTTGCGAGGTAGGTGGGGTTGGTGGTTCAGGCGTACATGACACAGACCTCCTCGCCGGGGCGTCTCCTCCACCGCATTTGCCGCCGTTGCTTAAGCACCACCTCCTTGTCGAACCCCACCATGAGTGGAGCTCCATGGTCACCCTCCCTCTCCCTCTTGGTATTCTTCTTCTTCGGCAGCTTAGCGCCCTCGCCGGCGTCCATACCCAGCGCCTCCCTTCTCTTCTTCCGGTACCGGATCCTGCATGCATTGCAGAGCGACTGGATTGAGAGAGAAGAAACAGATCGAATAGATCAGCCACCAGAAATCGTAGGCGAAAATGCACAGATCCAAAAAACCATGGCCAGGAGTAGATCGGATCTTCCGACGCAGCCGCTTCCTCGAGAGGCCCACGATCCGCCTCCCCCGAAGGAGCAATAGCCTAAGGCAACGATGCCAAGAGTGGAGACGGAAGAGGAGCGACGTGCTCAAAAGAAGCGTGAATACGAGAAGGAGCGGGTGGCATGGCGCTCGCAGCCCTGTCGCAGGGGATGAAGAAGCCCTGCATGCCAGGATGCGGCAGGTAGCCCCCTTCCGTACCAGGGGACGCGCGCTCCGTTACCGCCATGCAGCCGGGCCCTACGCCGCGTTCTCACAGCCTTGCCCCAAGTTGTCGTCGTCCTGCTTTGAGCCGCCGCCGCCATCACTACCATTAGCTAGCTTTCCTCTCCTCTCCATGTTCCGATGTCAGATTTGAGCCGGCGCAGCCGAGAGGCGGGGGAATAAAGGGAGGATATGGAGAAGGAGGCGATGGTTGCGATGTGGCGACATGCGTCATGGGTGTCGGCCGGTGGTTGCAGGGATCCACACCGTGCGGAGGAGGGGTTGGACGAAACTGAGACGTGCGCTGAGTGAGCTAGGGTTTGGCACGAGGTGAAGTGAGATGGCCGACGTGCGTTTAATGGGCCGGGCTGACTGGATGAATGTGTTGTGCGTGCGTGCGGACGACAGAGGCGCGCTGTGCGTAGGGGGAGCGGACGGACGATTAACTTCACACTTTAATATAGTAGAGATTTCTATCAAAACTACTGCTGATTTCTATGTTTCTATCAAGTTTCCGGTTATAATTCTACCTTGCTGAGTTGAACTTGTAAAAGAAATCAGTCCATCTCATGTACATCTAGAGTACTGCCAAGATTTTTCTTAAGTTAATGTGTTTTGCACTGCTGTATGTGTCACATGATATCCAATATATTTAGATATGTTTCTCTGAACATTTGAGATGTGAGTTTCTATTCAACATGTTGTGCCAGAGTTTAAATTGATTCTGGTTTTGAATGGTTTCAGAAATTGTCTCAGATCAGTTTAGTTTTTAATGCAGTTTGAATGAGACCAAATTTATCCTCTGAATTTGCTTTTCAGATTTGTTTTCTTGACTGGTTGATCCTGAATACTCAATGTTGAATTTGATAGACTGAAAAGAATCATGTGTCTAAGTGCAGTTTGTTCTTCTTTCTGGAAATCACAATTTCTGATTATATGTTTTGAGCTCAACATCTTTTGGAGTTTGTCCTTATCATAATTCAGTTTTGAGCCAATTACAATCTCTTGTCTGATATTGCATTGAGATTTTCAGAATTCTCTATTCTAGCTTGATGCAGATTGAAAGTGATTCATACTAATGTTACTAGCTATAATAAGTATTCAGTAAGTAATTACTGCAGTTTTCCTGATTTCTATATTTGGTGCTGTCAGTACTGTTTGGTAGTTTCCTTATAGATTTGTCTAGTTTGTCTCTAGTTAAGTTCAGTAGTAGTTTGAAGTTTGCAATATATAATTTGAGTCTGTTTTTGTTAAACCTGGTATCTGTTCTCTAGAGTACTGTTTTCATCAGTTTTTCAGTTCTAAGTTTCATATCTTCTTCTGCACTGTATAGAATGAGATTCTAGATTGTTTTTAGTTGTAATTCTGGTGTTTTTGAATACGAGTTTGTTTGAAATCCTAGATCAGCAACAATGTCATCTTCTAAATTTTATTGTCAATCTAGATCTGTTGACATATAGTATTCATAGTTTGAAGTAGTATTGAGTTACTCTGAATTTCTGGTGTGTAATGTTTTGGTCCCTGTTTATTGGATTGCTGCTAGTACAAAATTTACCTTGGTTTAGGACATTAGTCATTCTGTATGATTGTGTTTAGACTGATCCACAAGTTTTAGTCATCTGCATTTGTTTGTTCAGCTGTGTTATCACTAAAATTCAGTACTAATTCATGAAGATCTGAGTTTTCTGTTTGGTGTCTAGTCAAGTACTGTATTCTTTATAAATCTGTTTTCAGCAAGGGAGCTTATCTAATTGTACCAGTTTTGATCTCCTAAGTTTAATCTCTGTTTCAATTCATCATCATTGTTGTGTCTTCTGTTCATATTCTTAGAAGTATTTTCAGTCTGGTTGAGAGAAAGAGTTCTCACTGTTTTGTGACACAGTGATTTATTGTTGTGAAAATTTCATTCAGTTTAAAAGATAGATTGAATTTAGTATTGTAGATTTTTCTGTTCATCTGGTCTAGAAGTACTCAAATTTGTAAAGATGGAATCTGCTGTCTAAATTTGAGTGGTCACTATTCAGCATCCTGAATTTTCAGAACTGAAATTTGTAATGAAATGAAAACCTAAATTCTGAATCAATTTGAAATCTATTTTTACTGTTCATCGTCCATATTGTTTCAGAAGTGTTGAGATTTCATTTGGAATTCAATTGTGACAAGATGATTCATTATTATAAATCTGATTTGAACTTCTGTGTGAGTATTTTGATCTCTGTCGACAAATCAATCTTTGGTATCTTCCTGTCGGCAAACAATTTGTCGATCTGGACAGTGAACTTCAGAGCTTCAGTTTCCGATAGAGTAGTTCGACTATTCAAACCCCGAACTAAGCTGATTTGTGATTTTCAATCCCGTGGTGCTCAAATATTGTACTGATTGGTTTAAATTTGAATCCGAGATTTTGGAGGTGCGTTGGGTGTTTTGAAAAGGCCATCTAATTCGCGAAAATTAGTCGAGGCGCCTATTCAGCCCCTCTAGTCACCATTCCGATCCCACACTCGGCAATTTTGCGCTTGGCGGATTTTTGCTCATGTTTCCTATCGGTCGGACCGGCCTTACTGGGCCAGTGTAACCGGGCTTTGTCGGTCGGACCAGCTGGTGCGGGATGTCTAAACAGATCCGGTCAGACCGGCCACAGTAGGCCGGTCAGACCATAGTGGTTAAGTCGGTCTGACCGGCCTTGAGGCGGCGGTCTGACTAGCGGTCTCCTCGGGTGACCTCTGTGGTTCGCCTTCGCCTTGCTCCGCGGAGGCCTCCTTAGGGATTGGGACATCTTGGGACCCACCTTGACGATGACAACCTTGGACACCGCCTCCGGATATCCTCGTGGCACGACGTATAGTCTACTGAAGACATCGCCTCTTGGAGCACTCATCTGACCCTGCATGTTATAAAACCCAGATGGCACGAATGGAGCAATATAATATGGGGTAGGGTATCCGGGAGGCGAAATGTAACATGGTGGCCACTGTGCCATGTACCAATTGTATGGTGGACGAAGCGGTGGCTCCAATGGCTTCGCCCATCATGGGCCGAACCCACACTTTAGAGGAGGGCTCGGCCTCACTAGAGGTCCTGGCAGAGCGTTTGCCTTCTCTACCCTCTTCTGGTGCTTATAGAGTATCATGTCGTATATCACCTTCGCTTCTTGTGAGTCGCAGCCGAAGATAATGAGCTAGTGTTAACCTTCACACTCCTACCTCAGGGTTCCTTGGCACGAGAGAGTATGGGCATGGTTCTTCGATCATGATTCCTTTCCCTTAGCGGTCCCGGCTGCTAGGGACGAATCAGCACCTTCTTCCCATCGAGATCAACAGTGTTCGTGGGAAAGGGGTCCTGGTCGAGCTTCATCTTGGGAATTGTATTCAGCTTCAACCATCCTTCTATGGCTGATTAACCTGCCGATGAAAAACATTACAATCATTAGTACAATGGGAATGAGAGTCATACCACTTACAATAAGCCCGCTTCTTCAAGTTGTCGGCAGTTAGAATGACGTGACCCTTCGGCAACCTGATAAGTTTGTTCTTCAACAAGAAATCAAATATTTTATCACACTTTGTCACGTCAAAATAATACTTCACCTCGTTGGGCCGACTCTTGGTAGGAGACGATCGTAACTCAGTGCAAGTGATGGGCTTGGCCTTACTAGACCAAGTCCACTCTACGGTGTACATATCGACCGAGTTATCCTCGCTCTCTGATGATTCCTCATCGGAGTGCTCCAATACATGCACCTAGGCCTTAGGTCTGTTAAATGTTTTAGTGAATTTTCTACTCTTAGCACAACTTTCTTGAACTAGAGCCTTCTATAGAACCTGACTAACATCGAAGAAATCATGGCCATCTAGTCTCTCTTTAAGTTTAGAGTGGAGACCATTAAAAGCTAGGTCGACCAAGTTTCTATCAGAAACATTCAAAGTAAAACATCGATTTATAGTGTCCCTAAAATGCTTAATGTAATCGGACACACTCCCACTAGTTTTCTGTCTAACTGATGTCAAGTGTGGAAGTCTAAGCTCGGTTTCCCCAGTGTAAAAATAATCATGGAACTTCTGCTCCAACTAGGCCCAAGTCTGAACAGAGTTTGGTGATAAGACCGAAAACTAGGTAAACACGGTGTCGGAAAGCGATAGAGAGAACAATCTAAGCTTCAAAGCATCCGACCCGCTAGCTTCACCACACTGCGCTAGGAATTGCCATATGTGCTCTAGGGTGGTCTTACTACTATCGGTGTCAAATTTTGTGAATTTAGGCACCCTAAGCTGCGCAGGTATGGGATGATGTCAAAGTGATCAGGGTATGGCTTGTGATAAACCCTAACCCGAACCCTAAGTGTCCACCCCGCACACTCTCTAAACAGTGCGCGAATCCGCTCATCAAAGTCATCTACGCGCGTCTCTCATGCGGGGCACGACACACGGTGTTATATCATGATGTTTGACATCTGTATTAAATTCTCGTGGTGGCTCGTGATATGGTATGTACACGGGCCTATATGGGTGAGTGGGAACAAGAGGTGTGGGCAGCACGGGGAAAGGTAGCGTAGGCGCGGGCGATGGCGACGCATAATACGTTGTAGGAGCGGTCTGACCGGCCATAGGGCCAGTCTGATAGAGTGTGTGGTAGCCGGTCGGACCGGCGTGATGGCTGATCTAACAGAGGGTGTGGTAGCCGTTCAGACCAGTGTGATGACCAGTCTGACCGACTGTTGTTGGCTGCTACAGCTAGCAAACGCTAATCTGAATGGCCAAAGGGCCGGTCTGACCGATAGGGTCATGCGCAGTCCTGACCATGGATGGCGTGGCTGAAGGCGCAATGGTCTTCCCGATACTCCCATCGGTTTCTACTATGTATGTGATGAACAGGACGAATACTCACAATCTTGGTCAGAGAAGTGGTCTCGGAAAAGCCGAATCTTTTGAACATTACCTGCGTCATAGAGTTGACCTCAAGTTTTAGACAATTTGCAAAAGTAGCACTAACTGCCCGGTCAACTAATGGGGCTATTTGTTGCGTGATGTCCATGGATGATGAGGACATCGCTGCCATTGATACAACCACAACAGCAGCCAACACTTCACCGCTTACACCTAAGCAAGGACCAATGACACGCGCCCGTGCACGTGAACTTAATTATCTGGTGAACTCGTTCCTAGCTGTTCAAGTTAATTATTTTTCCAATGGGGTACTATTAAAGCCATGTGATGACTTTATTATCCTTAAGTGCTTAGGAATTGAACCATCTAGGAGTGGAGAAGGCAACAATGCAATAAATATTCGTACTCCCGAAGGGGACTCTTGTAACTGCAGAAATCCAAGATTAAATGGAGCATATCTTTCAACTCCCA
>JAAALK010000080.1:75592636-75723268 GCA_019279435.1 Zizania palustris
AGTTTTGAGACCTCGGCCCGACTGGAATTTCCTTGTACTAATAATCAAGACCGAATATGAAGCTCTATTGTTAGGACTTGAATTGTTAAGCTCCATGGGTGTTAAATATGTTCATGCATATAGTGATTCTCTAGTCGTTCAACAAGTAGCTAGAAGTGCTCAATACTTTAATGGTTTACTAAATAGCTATTTCGATAAATGTCTACATAATTGGCACTTTTGATGATTTTGAGATTACACACGTGTCTAGAAGCCAACTTAGTAGCAAATAATTTGGCTTAGCAAGCATCTGGTTAACAAATAAAAAGAGGTAAATTTTTCGCATAGAAAAACTATACTTGAAGAAATTATGTCACACGAGACAAAGGACTTCGGTCTGACCGGCCCAGTTAGGCCGGTCCGACCGTAGGTATCTGGTCGGTCTGACCATCCATGTTAGGCCAGTCTGACCGCCCCGTGCCAGCCGTATAGCAACGGCCGGTTAGTGGGATCGGAATGGCAACTAGAGGGGTGAATAGGCACCTCGACAGATTCTTAGGAATAGATGGCCTTTTCAAATCACCCAACTCACATCTACAAGAACAAGTATACTCAAAAATATTTTCAGAAAATTTTCTTCTTTGATGGGACTATGAGTTGCCGAGAGCAATTTCTTTGTCGGTATTTGGTTAACCGACTTAGTTTAGTCGGTCAATGAAATGCTAAAAGAATTCAGATAATCAGAAACCAGAAATGGAATCAAGTTTAACAGGTTAAAATGCAGATCAGAATTAATCACTTGGTAATGACGTTCTCGATGATGAACAGTATTAGTAACACCTGAGAGATGTAGAAGAATTTAATTTCATATAAGGAACAAGGAGATACTTGATGAGTTCTTCGGAAATTGCAATCAGATTAAATAGATCAAATCTGGACTGAATTCTAAACACACTTAGAGCAGTGTACTTCTGATGTAAAAGAAGAACATATGTTGATGCAGGTATATGGGAATTCTTGAAGAACAAAGGAACCCATAATAGAATGATTCAGGTGATAAAAAGATTTAGAAGTAGAACACTTAGAAATTGACATGAGAAACTAAGAACTGAGGACACAAAGATGAACACATACCTGAATCACAGAGAAGTCCACAAGCTAAACATTAGATTCATTAAGATCTTCCAATGGCTACAAAGTTCACACATCAAGAAATGAGCACACAATTTCAGCACAGTTCATGTCATGTTTGTAGCAGATCAGACAAGCTTGTAGGTTCAGCAGAGAATGAATAAAACACTCACAGAAATCTTAAATCAAAGCAAGGCATAAACCATGAATCTTTTGTAGCTCATAAGGTATAAATGCCAAAAGTTATTCCGCCTGGCTGCCTCGGTATTCTTCTGAAGATACAAAGTTCCTCATGTATAGCAGCAAACAAATCACAGAGGAACAACTTCACAAACCAAAACAACAAGAATTTGGGACAACAGTGAAGTAAACCAGTAATGAAAATACTGCTTTTGGGTAATCCACACACTCCGAAGAAAAAGTTCTAGAACCAGAACCGATCTAGGCAGAGAATAAAAATTGGAAGAACACAAAAAACCAACCAAAGCATTTCTCAAAAGATCAAGAACAGTACATGTTCTTTACAGCGGCTGCGATGGCACTCTACTTGTGTGTGGCACTGGATGTACTGTTGAACAACCGACATGGTAGCACAATGATGCTAGAAGCAGCGCTGTTGAAGAACTGGGACGAAAGCGCTTGCTGTGATAGCTACTGTAGAAGTTCTGGGACGGATGTGGCAAAGAACAAGAGAAACAGCAGGCAGAGAAACAAAACAGTCGATCGGGATTTCTGGCGTAAATTAAATAGTGCTCGGCAAATGACAGTTGACTAGCAGCGGCAAACAGAGATTAACTCATGTTGAATGGCAATTTGTCAAGAAAATGTAAAACTGAAGCATCAAGAGGCTTGGTAAAATATCAGCAAGCTGGTTCTAGGTATCAACAAAACGCAATTCAATATCTCCCTTATAATTGTGATCTCTTAAGAAATGATAACGCACATCAATGTGTTGGTCCTAGAATGTTGTATTGGGTTGTTTGCTAAGCTAATCGCACTAGTTTTATCACAAAACAATGGAACAACCTTAAAATCCAACTCAAAATCCCACAAAGTAGAAACCATCCACAAATCTGTGCACAACAACTAGCCGCAGCTACATACTCAGCCTCATCTGTAGACTGCGCAATGCTAGACTATTTGTGAGAAGACCAACATACAAGAGAAGAACCCAGAAAATGACAAGTAGCAGAAATACTTTTTAGGTCAATTCGATAACCAGCAAAATCAGCACCTGAAAAACCTCTCAAGCATAAGGAAGATGATGTAGTATACCAAATGCCAAATTCAAGAGTATGCTTGAGGTACCGTAGTATGCGCTTAACAACTTGATGATGTGAAACCCTTGAGAAGCCTAAAAACGAGCGCATAGACATACTACAAAGTGTATGTCCGCCTCATAGCCATCATGTAGAGGAGGGAGTCGATCATGCTCTGGAACTCCTTCTAGCCCACTTCGTCTCCATCTTCATCCGGGTCTAGTGCAACTGAAGTAGCCATTGGGGTGGGAAGTGGCTTCGCATCAGCCATGTCAAAGCGTTTTAGCAGGTCCTCGGTGTACTTTGTCTGATGCACAAAAGTACGTTGTTTACTTTGCTTGATTTGCAAACCAAGGAAGAAAGTCAGCTCGCCCATCATCGACATATCAAATTCCCTGCTCATAGAATCTGCAAACTCGGCCACAAGAGTATGAGATGAACTCCAAAATTATGGCATCAACATATATTTGAACAAGTAGGAAATCTTTGCCATGCACTAGAGTAAACAAAGTTTTATCAATAGAGCCCATTTTGTACCCGTGCTCACTCAATAAGTTTTGTGATGTTCAAAGACTCTATGGGGGTTTCATAGGAGCTTGCTTGAGCCCATATAAAGCTTTGTGAAGTTTAAAGACTCTATCGGGGTACTTTGGGATGTTCAAAGCCTAGGGATTGCTTGACATACACATCTTCTCCTATGACACCATTAAGAAAAGCACTTTTACATCCATTGGAAAAAGGCTGAACCCTTAAGACAATGCCAAAGCAATCAAAATCATAATTGCCTCAAGTCAAGCTATCGAGCAAAAGTTTCTCCAAAATCAACACCCTCAACTTGAGTATGACCCTAAGCCTCAAGTCTAGCCTTGTTTCTCACAATAGACCCATCCTCCCCCTGTTTGTTTTTGAAAATCCATTTTGTGCCAATGATATGAATGTTACTTGTGTGGATCAACAAGAATCCAGACTCGATCTCTATCAAATTTTCCAACTCTTCAAGCATGGCATTGATCCAACTAGCATCAGATAAAGCATGACTAACATCTAAAAGTTCAAATGCAGCAAAAAATGAGAATCAACAAAGTGAGCATAAGATCGAGTTACCCTTTCATTAGCTCACCGATGATCTACTCAGGAGGATGAATTCTCTGAATCCAAAGTGGTGCATCTCGTGTGAAAGAATCTCCCCCTCAACTCTTGTTGGAGTTTGATCAATGCTTGCTTAAGTTAATGCTTTAGGTCCTCTTGCTGAAGGGGATGATGCAAGGTCTGCTTCAGTTGATGCCGCAGTAGAAGGTTGCGGTGCATTTTCATTATCTTCTACATCTGATAAATCTTCTTCCTCAAAGATTGTTTCACTCATATCATGTTCACTTGCAAGTTCAAAAGAGGGACTTGATTTCCGATCCTAGCGGGAAAAGGAGGGAAACGGATTCTTTTATTCCAGTTAGTAAGAGGGATCTTGAACTAAGAAATAGACCTAGCAGCTAAAAGAGATAGACCTCAACAGAAAACTGTTGAGTAACGGCAGCAAGTGATGGAGATGACTCATCAAAGGTCACATCACATGATTCAACAATAGTGTTAGTATCAAGATTAAAGACACGATATGAATGGCCATGCAAAGAATAGCCCAAAAAGATCCCATCAGATGCAAGCGACTCAAATTTGTCAAGATTACCATGTTTTAGAATGAAGCACCGACATACAAATACTCTCAAATGAGTAACCTTAGGCTTCCTTCCAAAACATAGTTCATAAGATGTCAAATTCAAAAATGAGTGCAAAAAGATCAGGTTGGATATGTAACAAGCAGTTCTCATGGCCTTAGCCAAAAATTTCGTAGGAGTTCTACGCTCGTTGAGAATCATCCTATCTATCTCCACAAGTGTGCGGTTCTTTCTCTCAATAACTCCATTTTTTTGAGGAACCCGCGAAGCAGAAAATTGATGTCCAATGTCATGCTCAAGGCAAAAATCAACAATGAAACCATTCTTGAACTTGGTGCCATTATCACTTCTAATTGCTTTCAATGCACTGGGGAGTTCATTGAATAGTCTCAAAGGAAAGCTCTGAAAGTGTGAAAACACTTCATCCTTGCTTACAAGAAAGAAGACACAAGAGTACGGGAAGGACCTATAGTGTCTATATGAAGAAGCTCTCTAGGTTGTTCTATCATCACCACATTGATTAGTGAATGATAGGCGGCAACCATCTTTCCAAGTCAACAAGGAGCACAAACAAGGTTCTTCTTAAATTTGAGTTTGGACAATCCTCATATTAGACCTAGGGCACTCAAACGAGCAAGCAAATCAAAACTCATATGCCAAAGTCTCCTATGCCACATCCAAGCTCAGAAGATGGTTCAGCAACAAGGCAATGAGAAGAACCAAATGACTAAGAGAAATCAGCTCCAAACTCTCCCAACTCTTGAAATCTTGCAAATAAAAACACCAGAAGAATCAAGTACTTGAGAAGTATCACATCCAAAGTGTACCTCCAAACCCTCATCAAGTAACTGATATACGGATAGGAAGTTGTATCCCAAATCCTCAACCAAAGCAACATTTGTGAGAGTGAAATTTTCATTGATTTTAATCGTACCTTGGCCTTTCACTCTACTCCTGCGATTGTTTCTGAAGGTGATGAATTATCATTGCTAGGTTAAGGTGAAGCTGGAGAACCATGATGATTTCCCGGTCATGTAGCACGAACAACCGGAATCCATGATCCACTTATTTTCCAGGCCTCCGTCCATTCCCTACACAAAACAAGAAGATCTCGAGTTCTCAGTGCTGGGGTTAGTAACAAAATGTTTAGGAATCTAGCACTGAAGAACTCGAGAATCAAGCAAAACATAAGGTTGTGTAGGATATGATTCATAATGATAAATGCGAGGTCTATTTTCAAAGCGCAAGCCTGCAAAGCGATGAGGTCTCCCAAAACGACGTGGACCAAAACCTCTAACACATGGTCTAACATCACATGAAGCATGATGTACACCACGATGAGCTAAGTCTATCATGTAACCATGGGGAGCCTCAAAATCAGAATGAAAGCGATAATCAAATTCATGCATACCTAAAGACTGGTAATACATGTCCTGAAAGTTCATAGCCTGAGCACGTCATTCATCATTGGTACGGCGATAACAAAACCCAACCAAATGACCTACTCGCTAATAATAGGAGCAATGATACACTTTCTTGGTTGTAGGTGCATAAGTTTCAGGTGCAAATCTCATAGACTTTCTGGGTTTCTGCTTAGGATCTACCTTTGGTGGTGGTATAGTTTTCTTTGTAGGTTGGGTAGGATTCTTAGATTTTTGAGTGGTGTCTAACTGGGCTCTCTCTTTCTCAAGGGTAGTAGGTGGAGTGAACATAATTTTGCTTAGAGTGTTTGGTATGGTTCTCTCATAACCCAACCCTAGAGCTAACCCTGCCCTCTGAGCACACATTTTTGTTTTAGCCAAAAGTAAATCCAATTTACCCTTCCCTTCGGTACATTTATCAACCATGGAAAGAAGATAATCATTTTCACACTTGAGTTTTTTGACTTGCTCTCTAGCAAAGTTGAGTTGATTCTTAAGGGTGACGCAGTTGGAACAAGTCGGCTGCACATCCTTAGAACACTCAGCACTCTCCAATCTACTCTTAAGTTCATCAACATGTTTATCCCTCAATTTAATGCTTTCAATGAGTAAAGGAGAATTCATGCATTCATTGATGACAACAGGACTAGACTCTACCTCGAAAAGCTTCTGCTGAGCAATTTCAAGTTTTCAATAATTTGAGCATGAACCAAACGCAGCTAAGCAAGTTCACTCATTACAACAAGACAAGACTCGCATTCAACATTATATTTTCTTACTTAGATTTTAGCATGACAAGTTCAGTGGAAATAGATTGTATCCTGAATTTTAGTTCCTTTCATTCTTTAGCAGCTTGTTTAAGTAATCTATCCTTAGAAATGACAGCATCATGTAATTCATCATTTTGAACAAGGAGCTGGTCATGGGATAGATATACCTCAGATGAGTCTAGCCATGAAGTAAAGGCTGATGAAGTCTTTTGTCTTCTTCTCCTTTTTTTCCTCATTCTTCGGAGGCTCCTCTTCATCTAAGCTTGGCTCCTCACTTGATGAACTGTCAATGTCGCTGAGGGTGGCCACAAAAGCTCTAGCTACCTTTTTAGCCACTTTTTCGTGCTTCCCATTGAAGAAAGGTTTCTTGCCTCTTTTCTGCTGTTTGTGCTCATTTTCATTTTTAGTTTTGGGCAATTAGCTTTAATGTGATTAAGATCTCCACAATCAAAACATCCCCGAGACCCTCCTCTCATTTGATCTTGTCTATCATTATAGAATCGTGTAAACTTTTTGACTATGAGGGCAAGCTCCTCATCGTCCAATGTGGCCACCAGCTCATTAGTGATAGAGACCAAAGAACACAAGGCAAAACCTCCAGAAAAAGCACAAACTCTAGAACCACCAGAGAAATTACCTCCAGATGAGGTGCCACTGCTAGAACCGGAAACTAGTGCCTTGGATGGTTGCAAAGAGTTCCCAATTCCGGAACGAGATGCCTTGGCAATCTCAGTGGACTTAAGCTTACTGAAGAGATTTTTGAAAGTCAATGTGTTGTAGCTTGCCGACTTGTAACACCCCAAATTTTAGAGCAATAAAATAAACTAAGAATTTTCAGAATTTTCAAAAAATGATTTATTTTAATTCTCATAAAGTCATAAATGCCTAAATAAATAGAATCCAGAGAAATAACTCAAACCATGGTATGAAAATTTATATTATGTTCCTAAGACCAAGATACAATTTTGGGAATTTTTATGAATTTTTCCAACCTTTGCTTCTAGCTCATAATCTATAAAGTGTTTTCTACGATTATTTTTATTCGAAAATGAATTATAAATAGTAGTGGGCTCCTTCCCTCATTTCTCTCTCCCCGGCCGGCCCAACCCATCTACCACGCCACCCTCTCACTGACCAGCGGGCCCCGCCTGTTGGCATGCTCTGTCTCACCCGGACCCTGTCCCACCTATCAGTCCCCTCCCCTCACAGCTCGCGCCCTGGCCCCACCTGTCCGCGCCGACTGTTAACTCTCGTGCCCTCTTGCGCTCGCTGACCAGTGGACACCCCTGTCAGGTCATCGTCTACCTCTCGCTCCCAAGATCCCCGGCCACCGCTGTAATGCCCGAGTGCCTCCGCCGTGGACCCGAGCTCCGGATAATCGCCAGAATTAAGTCGCTGTTATACCCACGCTGGAATGCTCTCGGATTCGCTCGCTGTTATGCTCTAGAGCGCCGCAATTAACAGGATTAACCTTGCCGAAGTTTCCCCTTTCTCACCGCTGTTAACCTCACCGGAGCACTATAAAAAGGCCCCTGGCCACACCGCATTCACCACACTACTCAATTTCCCTCTCTCGCCCAAGCCCGAGCACTAGTAGCCTGTTTTAGCGGCGCCCCTCTACCTTGCCTCTAGCCGCCACTCGCCATCGCCGGAATACTCCCCTCGCCCCGCCAACACCACTGGAGTGATCCCCATCACCCCCTACCTCGTCCACCACTTCACTCAAGCTCATCGCCACCGAATATCGCTGCCGACAAGGACCCGAACGTTCGCCACCACTCCGCACATCGCCGGCCTCGTCCAGATGACCCCGAGCCTCGCCGATGGTACGATCAGGACCCCCTCACTATTCTCATCGCATTTTTGGGCCTAGGTCGAACTTTAGGCCACTGTCGCCATTGCTAGGGCTCTCGCCGAACTCGGCCTTCACCGGAGAAGACGACTGGCACAATAGTTATACTATGCTGTGTTTGATCTGATCTCGGCCACCCGAACACGATCGAATGGTAAGGATTAAATCGTATCTGTGGTTAAATCCTAACCGTTGATCTGAACAAAGGGGTACCGAGAGATCTCAGCCATCCGTTTTCACTTAAAGTCCACGACCCACAGCACAGTGCCATGAGCCCAGTCCACCGTGGACCACATGCCAAATTAGGATTTAAATTAAATTCTAGAAATTAGTTTAAACTTTAGAAATTCCTAACTTGCTTAAATTAACTCCAAATTTGACCATTCAAATTTCAGAAAGTTTATCTTTTTTTTCTCTTCTTGTTAATCCAATAAAATTTATATGTTTGCACTGGATATTTTATATTATTTAATTGGGATTAAAATAAAATTTAAGAAATGAATTCCTAACTTCAAAAATTCATAACTCATTGGGATTAACTCTAAAAATTACCATTCCAACTTCAGAAAACTTGTATTTTTGTTATCTTCAGGTTCATCCAATAAAATTTATATGTGTATACTAAACATTTTATATTATTTAATTGGAGATTAAACTAGAAATTGAGAAATCATTTTATACCTTAAAAAATCCATAACTCCCTTAAATTAACACTAAAATCCCTATTTTAATTTCAGAGCCTTTATATTTTATCCCCTTCAATTTGACTTAAAATAATTTATATGCGTGTGTTGTGATTTTATATTGTTTTAACTGATTGTTATTTCTTGATTTGCGTACCGAGAAGATTATGACGCCATCGAAGAGCCGGAATACTTTCTTGAAGCTCACCCTTCTCCTTTCGCTGAACAAGGCAAGTGACCAACCCCATTTTGAGCATACTGAGCCCAGTTTTCAATTTAATATCGCTAAAACTTATAGGTTTATTTGCATTAGTCAAATGAATAACCCTACATTATATTTATCGGATCCCCGACCTTAATGTGCAAACCCAAGCCATGATATCGAGCCTGAATTACTTTTCACTAGTATACTTATTAATATTTGAAGTGTCCAATATATCGACACAACTGCTATAAGCTTAAAAACGAGTCGTAGGTACTTCGATTCTGATATATGATCCCCTATGTCTCTCACCCCTGGTATTCTATTGGTGTTGGAATTGGTTTGATAAGTTAGCATGGTGGATTCCAGGTGCAAGTGAGGGCATTGGTTAGTCGCACCCAGTGCACTATAAGGACCGATATATGGGATTCGTCACAAAGCACTTCCGTACCAACCGCAAAGTCTAGTGGGTAATTCTTAACTAGAGGTATGGGTCGTTCCAACCCGAGGCACTATGTGGAGAGGGACAAGCAGCACCTACGGGTGGCTTGGGCCATGTAGCACAAAAGGGGGCACGACGTTGGTCTGGTGTGCCGGCATGCCGGGGAAACCTATAGTGTGTGTCATTTAGTTGGAGCGATTCATGCTAACTGTTTCGGCATAGGTTCCTGTGACTTGGGTCATTTGTCACACTATGGTGTGCGGGAATGAATTCCTTGTGGTTACAGTGGTACACCTATAATCAGAGTTAAAATCTTTTCAAAAAGTCGAGCCCACGGTCAAGGGCGAGTGGAGTGACACCCCACAGTTAGTTTATGTTTGAGAAGTGTTGCATGATTGATTGAGCATGTAAGGACTGTCGAGCGAGAAGGGCTGACTGTACTCCTCGAGTTAGAAGATGTTGCATCATCCATGACTTAAATTGTTTGTATGAATAAACCTGACTCACATTAAAGGCTGCAAGATAAAAATGTACTTTTTCGCACTTTAAACAATTACCTCCCTTTGTTATTACCTTGCATTATTATTGCATTTCTCGGTGGCTTGTTGAGTCCGTTTGTACTCACTCGTTGAAAAATCCACTTTGGAGGCATACTATGATGAGGATGGTCTGGAGTAGCGACCTAGTCAAGGAAGCGACCCTAGAGAAGATGTTCATCGAGTTTATTATTTTCATAGTTTCTTTAATTTTAACCTTTGTGTAATAATGTGGTCTGTGAGCCATGAATGTTTGACGTATGTGTGCCGTCATGTGATGAACATTTTGTGATTATTGATTTTCTATGGAATTTCAATAAAGTCTGGGTTTTATTAAATCTAGGCGCTACACGACTCTTCAATACTAGATATCTTCACCTCCTATGTACTATGATCAAAAGCATAGAGAAGTTTGATAGCTCTATCATGATCTAAATAAGCTAAAGTCCTAGTGGAGCACAAGTTACTCACAATCCCATCAAATCGAGCAAACATGGCGTCTACAGATTCACCAGGGCCTTGCACAGACATTTGATATTCTTGATTATATGTGCCTTGGCGCCTAGCCTTAATCTGAGTAGTGCCCGACCCTATCAAACTCATTGCGACTCAGACTGATGAATAATATGTTTCTTGCCTTGATGTTACAATTGTACTGTTCCTTTTCAGCCTGAGTGGTGTGAGTTTAGGGATCACATATCGGGAATCAACAATAGTATTGTTCCTTTTGAGGGTTGGATTGAGGGTGAATCCTGTTGGTGGCCTCCTACCTCCATCTTTCTACCTCCGCTTGAAGCCATGTTACCTGAGCGACCACGTCTTTGGGGAGGTCTTCACTTCCTCTAGAGGGATCCTAAGGGTCTTGAGAACTGACATAGTTAGTTCGAAGCACGGACGGAGCTACCAGGAGACCTCCGGTTGTTCGAGACCTATTGACTACTTCAGGAGTTTGAGGAACGTCTGAAGGTCCTGCGCCGGCGGTCTGAGGGGACCTACGGAGGGGACCGATGGCTAAACTCCGCTTGGGAGGCTTGACTTATGAAGCTAAGCAGGGTCTGAAGACCAGGAGCTTCGAATGATGGTGGAAGGCGAAAAGAGGCCTTCGAACTGTATTTGAAGCCCCTTGCCGAAGGGTGCGTGGAATCCTGGGACTCTGAAACTCTCTCCGCAAACGGGCTTCGAAGTACAAGCAGTGGCAGAGAACTAGCTTTTAGTACTAGGTTCCCCACGGACGGCGCCAATTGTTGGCGCAATAGATTACACTAACAGGTTCTATAAGATCAAGAACTGACAAACGAAGTGTTTGTGAATGCGGACTCTCTGAAGCCTCCGAATATGATAATATCTCAGAATAGTTCGAAGTGTGTATTGAAAATTTGAATATCCGATGCCTCTTACATGGTGAGAAGGGGGTATTTATAGGTAAAATCTCTAGAGAAAAGACCTTTTTACCCCTTAATTACAACCGAAATAGTCATACTATTTCGTTATCCCTTATAGGGTTAATATGGTAAAACATGCTCGAAGGATATTGATAAGGTAGACATCCCATCCTCCTAGTTGTTTTCCACTTTGGAGAGGAAGCCTTTCGGAGGGTCTCTTCAGACGTGAACATGAACAGACCCTTTGGCTTCAAGCCTAGTAATCCAGAGGTAAGTCTTGAGCTTCAATATCAGACTTGCATTTATCTAGATTGCATGGCTCATTAGCTTGGTGTCTTGGAGGATGATGAGGATGAAGTATTTTCCCCCAACAGTAACCCCTCGAATACGCTTCTCTAAATAGCCTGTACAACAAGGAGAGCAGTATACACAAGAAATATTTTCATGCTCACGAACTTAGAAAAAATCAAGGTATCATAACCATTCCAAGCATCTTTGTTGTTGGCATAAAACATTACGCTAACAGGTTCTCGAAGATTAAGAACTAACAAATGAAGAGTTTGTGAGACGGACTATTTGAAGCCTCTGAATTGGATAATAGCTTGAAGATTCTAGCCTGGCGGGTCACCTGCAAGAGATATGGTACCGGAGGGAGGGAGGAGCTCCGTTGGCGTTGGCTTTGGACCAGATAGCTCGGGCTATAGAACAGGTGCTTAGAGCCCCTACTGCAGTGGAGAAGCAGTGGAGGATCGAGATGGTTGGGAGCTGGGAACGCTCCAACCGAGTGTAGAGCGCGCTCGGAATGGGGGCTCCTCCTCTTCCAAGCTTCGACCAAGTAGGAATCATCTCTCAAAAGAGGAAGGCTGTTGTTGGGACCTCCAAGGCCGCAAGGACTCCGGTGAAGAAGGCGACATGGAAGGCCAAGCTCCCTTCACCTCCAGCATCTCCATGTTTGCTTGAAATTGAAGCTCTTCTTCAGAGGAATCTTAAGAGGAGGATACTTCGGAGGTCTGGATGGGGAAGGAGCTTGAAACTCTCTTGATGGAGGGCGGCGAAGAGGATTCTCGGGTTGGGACCGAGGATCCACCTCAGGTAGAAGTTGGAGCAACTCCGACTGCTGAAGAAGAGGCGGCAATCCGCCCTGAACCTGCTGGAGTTCTAGAAGCGGAGCTAGAAAGTCCCAGTTCCCCAGTGATCGGAGTAGTAGTGACAGAGGTCAGAGCTTCGACATCTGCTACTCCAACACAAACTTGAGGGAAGGAGCTCGAGGAATACCTCAGAATGTATGAATTTTTGGGGGATCCCGTAATCCTCCCTTAAAATCTAGACGGAGGTAAGCCTTCGATCTTTATCCCTTGAAGTTCTTGAAATATTTTCGTTGTACTAGTAATATCTTAATAGATGAGTGACGAATACCTTATGTTTATAGATGCTTTGAGGAGCAACATTGCTCTGGCCCAAGATGGAGCTTTGGCTCCAATTAGGGATGAGGCTCTGGCTGTAGAGGTAGCTCTGGTGATGGGAGTTACTTCTTGCGGAGCCACTTCGGCTGAGGGAGCAACTCTTGAAGGGGGATCTACTCTGACTGAGGTGGTGGCTCCTTTGCTCCTTGCGCCAGGGAGAGGTAAAGGCAATACTTGGCTTGGGCCTCTCCCCTCTTTGACGATGACGCCATCGACGAATGACACTTCGGTAGGTGCTTCAGAAGAAGACCCCGCCAAGGATGACCAGAGAGCTCTGTCCTAGATCCCTCTACTGGCTCCGTTCTTGGAGCAGTGGACAGGGCTCCGGTCTTTCCTGGAACCTTTGGCTGAAAAGAGCTAAGAGGTTGGTAGCTCCAAGTTGGTCTCTGTTTTGAGCGAGGCCAGTGGACCGGAGCTAGACCTAGCCCTCAAAAGGACTACCCTCTAGGTATGCAACAAACATAAAGCACATTTAACATATTGAAATTACATCGTACTTAATTTGCTTTTTGTAGCAATTTGTTCTTGCTAGAGCGGCAGCGACTTCCAACGAGCTCGAGACTAATCGGCTCAAAAGGAAGGTTACAACATTTCAAAGGGCCCTTGAAGGCTCTGAAGACAAGTCCCTGTGACTGGAGGAAGAACTCCTCGAAGAGCGGAGGACAATGGCCACGGTAGAAGAAGCACTACGAACAGAGAAGCAAGCTCATGCCAACCTTGCCTCTTCAATAAAATAACTTCAAGTAGAGTGTATGGTGCTAAAGGCTGAAATTGAGAAGCTTCGAGCAGCGGAGGCGACTTCCAGAGCTGAACTCGTAGAGCTCCTAGGATTGCTTCAGCAAGCGCTATCTCAGAAGAATTATTTAATGTCAAATACTGCCGAAATCTCCTCCGTCACTACCGAATTGACAAGGGCCAAAAAGAGGTATGGCTTGGCAGCTGATCGAACCATCGAAAACCTCAGGGGTGTGTTGTAATACTTCGGAACAGTGTGCATGTCTTCTTCGGCTGCGGCGGATGAGCCTCTCGATTGAAAGCTCAAGATGATCCAGGCGGTGGCCAAGATGATGAAAGTCTCCGGTACTCGCTATGGAGAGATCTCCGGGCAAGCAGCCGAGATTGGAGTCCTTCGACATCTCGAAGCCATAGGGGTCTCTATTGCTTCAGTGAAGGGTTCGATGCCGTCAAGCTTCACTGACGAAGGCTTGCTGCGACCATCATTGGATGTGGCTTTGGCTTGGGAAGCATTTCGGGTGACCTGGAAAGCAGACAATGAAGATGTGGCCAAGGCTTGGATCGATGAAGCCCGTCGGTAGAGGCAATCTCAGATGAATCCTCTAGCTCCAACTCCCACAACCACTCCGGAAGGTCTAGTTTCTAGGGCGCTTAATTATGTACAAGAGATTTTGTAATGCTCTCTTATTTTAATGAATGAAAAGTTTATAAATGAAAAGTCTTCGCTTGAATGTTTGTTTTTAGGTTTTGCTACATGCTTCAGATCCTGATCTCGAAGTATTAGAGCTTAATGAATGGCTTCGCCAACAATGGGCTATCCTCGAAAGCTTGAGGCCTTACAGGCGCTCGCAATTTTCGGTTCCTCGAGGGGAGCATGGGGAAATAGCACCTGATGTTTGTAGTGAAGTTCTTTCTCATATTAAGGAAGAGGATAAGGTAGTGGCATCTTCATCCTCAGAGTATGTATATTGGTCTAACTTGGAGTACCAAGTTGAAGACCCAATGGAGGCTAGCTCCGAACGACTTCTAACCTAGGTCGAACTTCAAGAGGAGCAGAAAAAGTTGGGGGCTTCAAAGAAGGTGGGTAATCGAACCAAAAGAAAGGTTTTGAGAACTCTAGGATCTAAAGACCGAACTGGTCCCAGAGGTAGCTCTAAAGGTCGGAGAAGTCTCCACTTTTATTTAGGCTTAGATAATAATTTTTCCTAATTACGATGATTGTAATGTGATTAACCCAGTAATATAATTTGTTTGAGAAGCATTATTTGATTGTGCCTCACTCCCCTGCCCCTCTTTGTGGGTGGGGGACCATATGCAATGCAATAAGGTCCGTCGCACACAATGCTCGGTATAATAAAGTTGATTCTTCGCAAACAGTACTTGATAAACACGAACTCGACTCTTTCATAGAGTTCTTCGAACTATATGTTTGTATTATGATGTCTACAGTCTTAGAGCTTCGAATTTATAAATTAGAGCTCCGAAATTGGTCACTTAGGACTCTTGATGGGTTTCATTTGGTCGGAGCCTTGAAACCTTATTGTTTGGTCACCTTCGACTCTTTTACAGATGCTTCGAACCTAGAGGATAAGAAATATGTTCTTTTAATGTCCTTAGACTTTTCTACAGATGCTATCAGGCCGATGCCCGGAATCCATAGGCTTTGGCCACCTTCGGCTCTTTTACAGATGCTTCGAACCCAGAGGATCGGAAATATGTTCTTTTAAAGTCCTTAGACTCTTCTACGGATGCTATCAGGACAAAGCCCAGAATCCGTAGGCTTTGGCCACCTTTGGCTCTTTTATGGAATCCCTAAACCGATGGTTCAAAGGCCGTTTGCTGGGTTCTGATGAAAGATACTTACCTCCACAAGCATCTCCGTTCCTCTTATGCATCCACTAGGGGTAGGGAACATTGAGGAGTAAGCATAATTCAAACCTCAATCTTTATATATTTAGAAACATACTTTACAATTTGTTACAAGGAGCCCCTAAGTGTAATAACATTTAAGATGCTCCGCATGCCATGCATGCTTTAATTCTCCCCCTTCTAAATTAGCTAATTAAAAACATCTGGGGCGCCCTAAGCGTAGGATAATATATGGTCCTTCCCATTTGTTTCCTAATTTCCCCGGAGCAATCACACTTCGTAGTACCAAATGACCCGGTCTAAGTTCACTAACTTTTACTTACGGTTCATACCATGCCTTCATTTGGATTTGGTACTTTGTCAAATTGGCGACGACTCGAAGCCTTGTTTCTTCAGACAAGTCAAGCGAAGTGTTTCTTTCGTCTTTATCTTCTGGCTCCGTTGCGCGAAGGGATCCACCTTTCAACTTCATTGGAGTCATAGCTTCATCTCCGAACAACAATCTAAATGGAGTAAAACCTATAGACCTAGCTTTAGTGGTCCGAATGGACCAAAAAATCTTAGGAAACTCTTCAGTCCACAACCCCTTTGTCAACCCTACAATCCTCTGATTCAAGCCGGATAGAATATTTCTATTGGCTCATTCGACAGCTACGTTGGATTTAGGATGACAGACGGCTGCAAAGCACATTTTAATGTGCAGCCCTTCGCGAAATTCTTTAAATGGTTCGGCCTCGAATTGGGTGCCATTTGTTGACTGCCAACTCTATAGGGAAAGGGCCGATGAGATCCATTCCCCATCGTGCCATCGGCCATACCAGAGTAATGACTTGAAGGGGTGTTTGAGGACGATGGCTTTGTCTTCCCATCCATTGGCGCCCTTGACAGGTTCGAACCAATGATTCTGCATCTCTTACAATTGTTGGCCAATAAAGCACCTAGCGAAGTGTTTTCCCTGCTAAAGCCCGAGGTGCTAGGTGGCTACCACATAAGCCTTCATAGATTTCCTAGAGTATATCTTGGCCTTCAGGTTGTGATATGCATCAGAGTTGAGGGGAACAGACTCCGGCTTTATATAGCACTTTGTTGACAAGCTTATAATTTCGGACCCTTGATTGCAGCCTTTGTAAATCTGGGCCTTCTAGTGAAGTTGTATTGTTTTGCAAAAAATCCCATATTGGACTCCATCAATCAGTGATTGTTATGCAAAGGACTTTTGCGGAGGGTGATTGATGCACCGAAGGTTTGACAAGCTCTTCATAAAAAGCCCCTTCTGGGAGATCCACTACTCCAGCCGCAGCCTTTGCCAAGACGTATACAAGCTGATTATCTGCTCAAGGGATGCTTTTGATGGAGATTCCTTTGAATAATGCCTCCGTCTTGTGGATCTCGTATAAGTATTTCGAAAGATGTGGATGTCGACCATGGAAGCATTTGTCAACATGCCCTGCAATAACTTGGGAATCTGTTTTTATTACAATTCTAGTTGCTCCAAGTGCTCTCGATTTTTGGAGACCAAGCAGGATTCCTTCATATTCTGCAATATTGTTAGTGGACTTAAAGTTGAGCCTTGCCGCAAACATTGCATTTTGACCTAAAGGTGATATTATTACAACTCTGGCGCCAGCCCTAGATGTATGAAAGGCTCCGTCGGAGAATATTGGCCACATTCCTTCACAGGGTTCTTCCAGATCCCAAATTGTAGATGGAGTCCACTCGGCAACAAAGTCGGCTATAACTTGGGATTTAATAGTTGTGCTTGCAGTGAAGGAAATGCTGAAGGGGGCTATCTCAATAGCCCATTTTCCAATTCTCCCTTTGAATCCTTTGCTCCAGAACATATCACCAAGGGGATACGACGTAGGGACAATTATATTGTGTGCTAAAAAGTAATGCCTTAGCGTCCGCGAGGCCAATACCAAAGCATATGCAAATTTCTCGAGCTCGGAGTACCATGTTTTTGCTCCAGACAAGGCTTCTGAAACGAAGTATACTGGGTTTTGCACCAGTATTCCATTGAGCTCTATCTCTCTGATAAGCACTGCACTTACTGCGAAGCCTGTTGCTGCAAGATAAAGGAGGAGAGTTTCCTCTACATGGGGTACAGTAAGCGTTGATAAATTTACAAGATAGTCCTTGATTTCGTCGAAGCTTTTTCTAGCACTCCGGCGTCCACTTGAACCTTTCAGATCCTTTTAGGGCTTTGAAAAATTGGGAGGCTACGCTCCGCTGATCTAGCCAGTAATCTGCTGACAGTTGTGAGGCGTCCGGTTAACATCTGGACTTGCTTCAAATTTTTAGGCAGAGTCATTCTTTGCAGTGCACTTATCTGGGTCGGGCTCGCTTTGATTCCTCTGCTCGAAACTAAGTACACTAGCAATTTTCCTTCTTGAGCTCCGAAAATACATTTTTCAGGATTGAGGATAAATCCACATGCTCGAAGGCTCTCAAAAGTTTCTGCTATGTCTAGACTATGCTGGTGCTTTAATGCACTCTTCATTACAATGTCATCCATATAGGCTTCGACATTTCGGCCTATTTGGTGACCTAGCGCTTTAGCAATGAGACGTGAAAAAGTCGCCTCGACATTTCTCAAGCCGAAGGGCATTTGGATGTGATAGAATACTACGAAAGAAGTTATAAAGCTCGTCTTGGCTTCGTCTTCGCGTTTTAGCCATATTTGATGATAACCGGACTATGCATCAAGGAAACTTAGGAGCTCGGAACCGATCGTAGAGTCAACAAGTTGATCAATTCGGGGCATGGGGTAGGGGTCTCGTGGGCATGCTTTATTTAGAGATGTGAAATCAATGCACATGCGCCATTTGTCAGAGCCTTTTTTCTTGACGAAGACTGGTTTAGCTAACCACTCTATGTGGGGAACCTCCCTAATGATTCCGGCTCTTAGCAAATTTTATACCTCTATTTTAGCGAGGTCTGCTCTTTCGGTTAACAATTTGTGGAGCCCTGGCGAATAGGTCAAGCCTTAGGGTTAACTATTAAACTATGCTCGATAATGCTTCGGTCAACCCCGGGGATATATTCGTCTGACCATGCGAAGATATCTAGATTTTCTTGAACTACTTCTAGCGAAGTAGCTATCTATGAAGGTAGCCCCTTGCCAAACTGAAAGGGGTATTCTTTGCCTTCTTGGACAATGATCGTCGTGACTACATCACCTTCAGGGCTTGGCCCTTGAGAGAAAATTCCTTCGGAGGGTCTAGGGACCTCGAAGCATCCTCTAAGAGTTCTTGCACACTGTTTACCTGCCGAGGATCGAGAGCTGGGCCGTGGCCATACTACGCTCTCCGAGCTACGACCTGGTCTCCTTGGATTGAGACACAAATAATTATGATGTGCCACGACTCCAAATTGATTCAGCATCCCTCACCCGAAGATTGCGTTGTAGGCGTACGGGCACTACAAGAAAACAGACAACTTCCGTCGGCCAAAGCCGACGAAAGTTAGGCAAAATCCGACGGAAGTAGCTAACTTCCGTCGGCAAAATGCTAACTTCCGTCGGTTTTTAGCCGACGGAGGTGTTTCGACGGAAATTGACTAACTTCCGTCGGCCGCCGACGGAAGTTAGTTAACTTCCGTCGGCTAAACATGGCCGACGAAAATTACCACATAAAATCATTAATTTCCGTCGGCCAACCATTAGCCGACGGAAGTTTTCTTTTTTTTTGCTTTTTTCTGTACATTCCAGCAGATGCACTAAATTAAGCACAGATATTTTTTTCCTTTTTTTCTTTCTTTTTCTTTTTTCTGAACATTTAGAACACATCCTTTACAAAATTTCACATTTCACATTTCAGCATAACACAATTTCACATCCAAATTCATCAAAATATATTCACAAACCAAACAAATGTTTCTACTGTTCTTGATATTATCAACATGTCTTCTACTTAACACCCCCAAATAAATTCATAAAAATAAATACAACTCCACATGTGACAATCAACAGAAGAACAAAACAGTGAATGTTCATCAACCCCAGCTCAGCCACCTCTCCAATCCTTCTTGGATGGTCCATCAACAAGTGCATGCATCACTGTCAATTTACAATTAACAGAACATACAATATGGTTTATGAGTGATGAACAAGCAGGAAACAACTTCTTTTAGATTTACAGCGATGAAACCAGTTAAAACTTACCCTTGGTACCCTGCTTCTCCAGGCGGTCAAGCATTCGCTAGACGACCACGGGTGAGAGGTTGACGCAGGTGATGCCGCCGGAGACGCCCTCCCGCAGCAACTCCTAGAACAGAAGGAATCATATTTCCCTAGTAGGATTGTTTATGAATCACGACTGATTAACTGTTCTCTAAAAAAGATGAATCATGACGAGACCAACTAAGAAGGAGAACAATCAAACACCCAAGAGGGCAAGGCACTCACTCACACAGGCAAAACACTACAAGTCAACAAAGCACTCAGATCTTGCACACGAACATGCAAAAATACAGGTTAATAAACCCTCCAAAAAGAGTCTAACGCCAAAATTGGCCCCATGCGGCTCATCCATACATCACACAAAGAACAAATCTGAAACCGTAGTCTAAAAACCGCCACAGATCGAGCACATCCGTATTCTCCATCTGTTAGCCCGCGCTGGCCGGGCCAAGAACAACATACCTGATCATCAACTAACTCACCAATCCACACTCCTATAACCTAACAATCATGACCTGAGTGCACATACCACTGTAAAACCGAGACGACGCAAAATAAATCCGTACCTGATCCTGGTGATCGGCCGGGACATGATAGATACCGGACCCGTGCAGATGATGGAGTAGCCCCCTCCAGGCTCCAAATCCAAGCCCCTCCCTCCCACACCACAACCACAACAGAAGAGAAGGAAAAAAATCCTGAGGAGAACCGGCGACACGCAGGGGAAGGCACAGAGGTGACGGCCGGGAGGCGGGGAGGCGAGGCGCGGAGGCGGGCAGGAGGCTATAAAAACCTAGGCGCGCTGGGGAGAGGTGCGGAGGCAGCGGTCGAGAGGCAGGAATGCGCAGAGGCGGCGGCCGGGAGGTGGAGAAGCGAGGCGCGGAGGCGGGCGTGAGGATGGAAAAACCTAGGTGTGCTGGGAAAAAACTGGGTGTGCTGCTGATATTTTGGGGGAAAATATCTTCCGTCGGTGGAGGGATAGGCCGACGGAAGTTAAATTATCTTCCGTCGGCCTAGTTAAAACCGACGGAAGTTAGTTTATTTTCGTCGGTTCGTGCAGGTCGACGAAAAGTAAGTAATTTTCGTCGGCTTTTTAAAATGCCGACGGAAAGTAAAAAAGCTGACGAAAATTTATTGTTTTCCTTGTAGTGGGGGGCGTCGACAACGTTAAAGATGACTTCCTCGACTCTGGCCAGGGGCCCCTCACCGAAAGCAACCTTGAGGCTTATTTGGCTGAGGGCATCGAGAGGAGGGCATGCGAAGCCTTGGAGTGGGCGGGATGCTGGAAGTAGACGCCTTTGGGGGATACACATTTGATCGAAGGCTTAGACCAAGAGTATATCAGCGGAGCTTTCACCGTCGACTAATACACTTCGAACTACCACTCCTGCGATATCAGCTGAAATAACAAGGGGGCAGCATGGGGGAATTTCACCCTTACAACATCATGGGTAGAGAATGAAATGGGCACATGGGACCACTCGGGCATTTCTATAGCCATGTTTGAAGTTACTATATGCCCTACTTCCCGAACATATTCCCTTCGCTGTCATTTCGACATATTACCGAGGGTCCCCCACCAAAAATGTGTAGGACCACTCGTTTGCCATGATCTTGAGGGTTTTCTTGCTTCGGTGGTAGCATAATGTTGGACACCAGAAGTTGCATGGGAGTTTTGGGATTGCTTGCATGCCCGACCGCTTGTACGGGCTCCGGCTGTGCTGCTGGAGGAGATCGATCGGTAGTACCTCGCCATGAGTTTCTCGCCAGATACTCACACCGGAGAGTCAGTTTAGACTTACAATCGTTGGTGGCATGGCTTTTGTTTTCACCATGCACACAACAAAAAAAGTCTAACCCCGGCCAGCTAGTTTTTCTAGTGGCTTTGAGGCACTAGCTTTATTCCCCACCTTTATCTGGGACATGCTGTGGGCGAAGTGTGTGAAGTATGCTCGAAGAGTTTCTCCCACCTTCTTCTTCACCTGAAAAAGGCTTGCAGTAGACATCGGGGCTACAAAAGTCCCCTGGAAATCGCTCACGAATTTCTTCTTCAACTGCTCCCACCACTTAATTGATCCTGGCTTTAGATAATAGAACCAATGAAGGGCTACACCTTCTAACACGAGGGGGAAACACTTTGCCATCGTATTTTGGACCCTCCACTGGCTTCTATTGCAAGGGCATAAGAGCGAGAAAATTCTCCAGGATCAGACCCCCGGTGTATTTGTGCAGCTTCGAGGATTGGAACCTGGGATCGAAGCGCACCTTCTGCAAGTCCCGATGCAGCGAGGATTCATCATCGAAGGAGGCATTCTCAGCATTTTCTTGGACTTGGGGTGCTTCGAGATAATTATTGAGGTCGTCGTCTTGATGCACCTCTGAAGTAGGATGGTTGGCTTGAGGGTGAAGCCTATCGGTGGCCTCCTGCCTCCATCTTCATCCTCCGCCTAAAGCGTTGTTACCTGAGTGGCCACGTCTTCGGGGAGGTCTTCACTTCCTCCGGAGGGATCCTCTGGGTCTTGAGAAATGACATAGTCAGTTCGAAGCACGGATGGAGCTACTAGGGGAACTCTGGCTGTTCGAGGCCTATTGACTACTTCAAGAGTTTGAGGAATGTCTAAAGGTCCTGGGCTGGAGGTCTGAGGGGACCTTCGGAGGGGACCAGTGGCTAAACTCCACTTGGGAGTCATGACTTATGAAGCTAAGCAGGGTCTGAAGACCAGGAGCTTCGTACGATGGTGGAAGGTGAAAAGAGGCCTTCGAACTGTAGTTGAAGCCCCTTGCCGAATCCTGGGACTTCCGAAACTATATCCGCAAACGCGCTTCGATGTACAGATAGTGGCAGAGAACTAGCTTTTAGTACTATGTTCCCCACGAACGGCGCCGACTATTGGTGCAACGGATTACGCTAACAAGTTCTATAAGATCAAGAACTGACAAACGAAGTGTTTGTGAATGCGGACTATCTCAAGCCTCCGAATAGGATAATAGCTCGAATAGTTTGAAGTTTGTATTGAATATCTGAATATTCGATGCCTCTTACAGGGTGAGAAGGGGGGTATTTATAGGTAAATCTTTAGAGAAAAGACCTTTTTACACCTCAATTACAACCGACATAGTGATAGTATTTCGGTATCCCTTATCGGGTTAATATGGTAAAACATGCTTGAAGAATATTGATAAGGTAGACGTCCCATCCTCCTAGCTATTTTCCACTTCGGAGAGGAAGCCTTTCGGAGGGTCTCTTCGGACCTGAACCTGAACGCACCCTTTGGCTCTGAGCCCAGTAATCCAGAGGTATGTCTTCAGCTTCGAGATCAGACTTGCATTTATCTGGATTGCATGGCTCATTAGCTTGGAGTCTTGGACGATCATGAGGATGAAGTATTTTCCCTCAACACATGGTATTCTTGTCCATGTCACAAATGTATTACAAAACCGGTTAAGGTCAACTTGTGATCTAACCGTCTCTAATACCAATTGTGGGATCAGAATGGCGACTAGAGGGGGGTGAATAGGCGTCTCGACAGATTCTCAGGAATAGATGGCCTTTTCAAATCACCCAACTCACCTCTACAAGAACAAATATACTCAAAAATATTTTCAGAATTTTTCTTCTTTGATCGTACTATGAGTTGCCAAGAGAAATTTCTTTGTCGGTATTTAGTTAACTGACTGATCTTAGTCTGTCAATGAAATGCTGACATAATTCAGATAATCAAAAACTAGAAATGGAATTAAGTTCAGTAGATTTAAATGATCAGATCAGAATTAATCACTTGGTAATGATGTTCTAGATGATGAATAGGATTAGTAAGACATGAAGATGCAACAGAATTTAATTTCACTACAAGGAACAAGGAGATACTTGATGAGTTCTTCGGAAATTACAATCAGATTAAATAGGTCAAAATCTGGACTGAATTCCAAACATACTTAGAGCGGTGTACTTCTGATGTAAAAGAAGACGCATATATTGATTTAGGTATTTGGGAATTCTTGAAGAACAAAGGAACCCGGAACAGAATGATTCAGGTGAATCAAAAGATTTAGAAGCAGAACAATTAGCAATTGACATGAGAAGCTAGGAACTGACGATCACAAAGATGAACACATAACCTGAATCACAGAGAAGTCCACAGCTAAACATTAGATTCCTTAAGATCTTCCAATGCTAGAAAGTTCACAGATCAATACATGAGCACACAATTTCAGTACAGTTCATGTCATGTATGTAGCAGATCATACAAGCTTACATTTCAGCAGAGAATGAATAAAACACTCGCAGAAATCTTAAATCAAAGCAAGGCATAAACCATGAAACTTTTGTAGCTCATAAGGTATAAATGCCAAAAATTAATCTGCCTTGGTGCCTGCTGTGATTCTTTTGAAGATACCAAAGTTCTTCATGCACAGCAGCAAACAAATCATAGAGGAACAACTTCCCAACCAAAACAACAAGAATTTGCACAGCAGTGAAGTAAAACAATAATGAAAATACTATTTCGGGTAATCGACACACTCTAAAGAAAAAGTTCTAGAACCAGAACCGATCTAGGCAGAGAATAAAATTTGGAAGAACACAAAAAACCAATGAAAGCATTTCTCAAAGATCAAGAACAATACCTGTTCTTTACAGCTGTTGCGATGGCACTACTACTTGCACGTGGCACTGATGTACTGTTGAAAAACCAACACGGCAGCACAATGATGCTAGAAGCAGCGCTGTTGAAGAACCGGGACTAAAGCACTTGCTGTGATAACTGCTGTAGAAGTTCTGGGACAGAAGTGGCAAAGAACAAGAGAAATAGAAGGCAGAAACAAAACAGTCGATCGGGATTTCTGTCGTAAAATCAACAGTGCTCGGCAAATGACAGTGAATAGCAACGGCAAAGATAGATTAACTCATGTTGAATGGCAATTTGTCAAGAAAAGCAAGGGAGTATTCCGGTGAAGAAGAAGATGAGAGATCAAAGAAAAATTCTTAGCCCCCAAAAGATTTCAGCCAAAAAGTTCCCTTAAACCCCTAGGCATGGGTCCTTTATATAGGCATGCCTATCAAGGTATTTCCCAAAATGTCATTAGGGTTTAATTACATTGTAATCATCTAAATGCCCTTATATATTTTCAGAATTAATAATTTTGAAAAATACACAAAAGTTTGCACCTAATTTATTACATCATTTAACCTATTCTTTTAGTAATTTTTCAGAATTAAAATTCAGAAAAATACTAAAATATAATACTTAAGCTAGACAACTAAACATAAAAATAAACTCATATTTATTGAAATTTAAAAACATTCTCCGATACAACGGTTTTCAGCTAAAACCGACAAAGCCTTCTAGATCTTCGACATGTGTCACCCGTCTGCAAACTCGACTGCCAGCAAATCTCTCCCGCTCTCGATCCCTCGAGCCACCTTGTCACTTGCACTGACCTCCCTTTCGCTTACTTGGTTAACACGTTGTCTTGATCATCAATTCATCCATGTCTTGCCTCATCTCCATGTATACGCGTGAGATCACCTTCAACTTCCCAGAAAATGAGTTGGATGCTCAAAAGAGAGGGTTTTGTTGTTCGACTATGACTGAGGATTGTTTTAAGTATTATAGAAGATGGGAAGCTTATCAAAGTTTTGGTAATATTCAACTTGTGAGGAGCCATGTTGAAGATCATGGCCTCATGGCTCTAGAAGTGATGAGTGTTTGTCAACGAAAGTCAAGAGAGAGAGAAGAGGAGAAGAGAGGATGAGACTTATCGTGTCTTGGGCCGCATGTGACTCAGGTACACGGGGGCTAGCGACTACCGGGCAGAGGGGCCAAAGAGTTGAGCCGGCCAAATCTAGGTACATGGGCCAACAACGGCAGAGGATCTGCTAGTTTGTTGACCGAGTTTGAATCAGGTAAATGGACGGCGAGCGATTGCCGGGCTGACAAAGTCGTGGAATCGGGCCGGCCTAATCCGGGTACCCGGTACGAAGACAGCGAACGCTTTATCGGTTTCGGCGCAAAACTGACGCCGCAATATGGAACACCCATCGGAGATCCGACGGTCCTGAAGTGAAGCCGTAGCTGCTATGGAATATCCGCATCAGGATAAGTTATCCGTAGATTGGATTTTACTGTTTTGCCCGTTGGGCCCACAATTTTATTTTGTGTCAAAGTGTTTTTTACCCTAGAGGTAATTGTGTCTTTTCTATTTTTTGAACGGCCTATAAAAAGACATGTATACCCTAGGGTTTCACCATCTCATCTAATGGAAAAATCTGAGTTCACCTTTTTGTGTCTTCTTCTTCCTTGAAATTCCACAGCCGCCATACATAGTGTTCTTGGCGTTTTTTCCCTCTTCATCGCACTATGCAGCCATCACATTCGTGAATAGTGCCAGACTTCACTATTTATCTCGCTCTAGCAGCGTGAGACGGTCTCAGCCTAGGCCGCTGCAGCAGCATTTGGCACACAGTGGTCATGCGGGAGCTGCGCCTAGTGCATGCAGGGTGAATTCCCGGTTTTCTGAAGAAAACCATTCAACGATTGGTTTTTGGCACTAGGAATGCACGTGGCAGCACTGGTTCCTGAGCTCGGCAGCGAATACCGCATGGCGTGCGGTGGATGGAGTTAAGCATGTGGCACTTAGCTTCGGTTTGGTGGGCTCGAGAGGAAGCAGCTGGTCTTCTCTAGTTGTTTCTTCGGTGTGCGGCGTGGGGCCCCGATTGGTGCTTGTTACATTTTTGGCACACGCGCTGGACGCTGGATACAGTGCACATCTTGGAGGCGGCAGGTGCGACGACAGCTGCAGTATTGTGCAGGAGACATGTTCGACCGAATGAATGAACAAGAGACAACGATTAAATAGTAACTGCTCTATTCTCGTGCATTGTTGTATATTTCTAAATATTCTGCAATTGATTAATTAACTGTTAGCACATTTTATTTACTGCATTTATTCTATTGATTTAAATGCTTTAAACATTGTGCTTGATCATATTCATGAACTGCCTATGATTTGGAAATTATTTGTATGCACTTGATTGATTATCTCTGATTTGATGAGATTTTTGTGAAGATGACATTTGCACTGTGAGCTATTTTAATTTGCCTTTAAACACTTTGATGGTGTCTTTTTGTTTAGAATACCGATCATTTTTAGGCTAGATTATTTTTAGTACTTAAGATTTGTTTTGCTTCTGCTGGTTATCTCTTGAGGTGCGTTGGGTGTTGGGAGTAGGCCATTGATTCAAAAGAATTGTTTAGGCGCCCATTCACCTTACTCTGGTCGCTACTCTCAGTCCTACAGCTTGGTCCTACGTCTATGCTTAATCCTATTATCAAACCATGGTCATTCTGAGATTCGGCCTTAGACTTCAACGACCAAATTTATCCTTCCTCTTTAAAAGGGCATCGGTTCGTGTTGATGGCTATGGATTACTTCACCAAGTGGACCGAGGCGCTGTCTCTCAAGAACATGATGCAAAATGAGGTAATCAATTTTATCTTGAAGCACATTATACATAGATTCAGTATTGCCCAAAATCTTACTACAGATCAGGGTGATTCTTTTGTTTCTAAAGAGGTGTGTGATTTTACCAAATCTTATGGTATAAAGTTGATAAGCTCTTAACCATACTATGCTCATGCCAATGGTCAGGCCGAGTCTAGTAATAAAACTATGATTAAGTTTATTAATAAAAAGATTAAAGAGTTTCCTAGAGTGTTTCCGAGTATCTTTAAGGAGAACGATTTCATAGAGCTTTGAATGGTAGGTATTAGAAAAAGTACTTCCCAAGTGTATGGCAAAACGCTTGAAGTGTCAAAGGGCCGATGTGGAGTGTATCACCCTCAGTTCGTTGTGCTTTTGACTGACTAAGTTTGCCAAAATATAGGGCATGTGTTGATAGCAAAAAATGGCATTAATGGTCAAAATTGGTAATTTGGACCGAAAATATGACAAAACCTATTACAGGACGGTCCAACCGACCATGTAGGCACTGTCAGCCCGGCCATTTGGGTCCGGTCAGAACAACCCACTATGAATCCGATTCAAATTAGTTGATTTTGGGTCAATTTTATCTCTAATTAATTTCTAACAACTTGGACTCATATCTAAGTCAAATTAGAGCCCAGGCACATCATGTCCAATACATATAAATATAGGGGCAAGGCCGATTCACACGACCCCCCCAAAACCCTAATAGATCTAATCTATTATTACCTTGAATCGTACCTTTACTTTTCAATCTACTTCCTTACACTAGGATTAGTTTATCACATCCATCATTGTGAGTTTGCGCTGTAAACTCTCTGTCCACCGCGTCGTAATCACGGTAAGCCTTATTGATTCACCCGTGAATCACCCATTTAATCCACATAACAAATTTTTATTGTTTTATCAGTTTTTATCAGTAATTCGGTCTCTTGGCCGAATTGCCTCTGATCTTTTGGAGTTTTTGCAGTGTTTTCATATCATATTCTTCGCCAAGAACTCTTATTGCATGTTGCCCAAGGTAAGACAGTCGCCTGATCCCCGGAGACCAAATTCCTGAGGCCATCGGTCTGACCGGAGGCACTACCACTGTCTGACCGGCCAGTGCCGTGCTATCATGTGATGCACCAGCATGTAGCTGTCTGACTGGCGGCACAAGGCCGGTCTGACTGGCGGCACCAAACACCGGAGTACCCCAGAGCCCCTTCAGAGCCCTCGCACCTATCCGGTCTGACCGTAGGCCTTCTCTCGGTCCGAACGACTGAAGGTCGGAGGGACCCCTTTGGCCACCCCTTTGCATCTTAGTCCGTAGCCCCCCTTTGTCTAAACCCTTCGCACTGTCGGTCCGACCGGTGGTATAGTGTCGATCGGACCGGCCTGTCTTGGCCAGTCTTACCGCCAACTTAACTTCGGTCAAACCGGCCCTAAATTGGCTAGTTTGGTATTTTATCTAAAACTCGGTTAGTTAAATAATATTTTTATATTGTTTAATTACCTAGTGACTCCACTCTCGCTTGTTACTATCAAGGGTCATCGGAACATGACGTCGGTGTTGTATCACACTTAGGGTTATCTCTAAGTATCCACACGCTTTTGGACCGTCTAATCGGTGTTAGTGTATTGGCATTTTGATCAACAGGTTTTAGTGTAAACACACTTTATCGATGAAATATCTTGTAGAGTCATCATACATTTTGTACATAAAGATCTATAATGATAGATCAAAATGGCTAATTAGATTAAGCTAGAGTATGTACATTGATAATGTTTTGAAACGGTTGAAGATGTAGAATTCAAGAATGGGTTTTCTGCCAATGTCACATGTTATTTCTCATAGTAGGGCTCAGTGTGCTGCGATACCTGTAACAACCCAAATTTATGAAGGTAAAAATAAAATTAATAAATATACTTTTCTGGAAAAAGATTATTTTTGATTTTCTTTAAAGCTGAAAATGTCCAAATAAATAAATATATAGAGAAATAGTCCAAACTAAGATATATTTTTGAGAATTTTTACAGATTTTTAGAACCCTTGCAAGTAGCTCATAATTTTTAAGTATTTTCAGCAATTATTTATATTTAGACATGAATTTAAACAGTATTAGGCCACCCCTTCCTATCTCTCTCTCTGGCCGGCCCAACCCATTCATCCAGCAGCCCTATCACTGACATGTGGACCCCCGCCTGTCGGTGCACTCACCACTCGCCCGAGCACCTGGACCACCTCTCAGCCTCCTCCCCTCTCTCCGCGCAAAGATCCCTGGCCTACCTATCGGCGCCGACCGTTACAATGCATGCTCACTGACCGGTGGACCCATCTGTCAGGTTCATCTTCCTTGCGTCGACGTCTTCCCAAGAACTACGGTCGAATCCCTTGTCTTGGATTCACCTCCGCCGTGGGCCCAAGCTCCGATTAATGCTCGGGAGTTAATCGCCGTACTCCCCCGCACGTTTCCCCTCACATCCCCTCACAATTAATCCACTTAATCGCCATAATAAATCTCACAGAAGTTACAACCCCTCTCGGCATTCATGGCGCCCCGCCCCTCCCCCTCATTGCCAATACACTATAAAAGGGCCCCATGAGCACCGTATCTTGCCACACAACTCACTAGCCATCCCCTCGCTAGAAATGAGCGCCACATTGTCCAATTTTGTGCTGCTCCTTTGCCCTGCATCCAGCCGCCGCTCGATATCGCCGTAGTTCACCTTCGTCACTGTTGACCCCCTCTTCAGGACCACCGTCACCTCCCTCACCTCGGTCCCCACTCCGCACGAGCTCCTCGTCATCGGAGCTCCATCACCGAGAAGGACCCGAACATCTTCGCCGCCCCTGCTCGTCGATGGCCTCGCCCCGTCGACCCCCAGCCACCGCACCGGTACCATCGTGATCCCCTCACTACCTTCATTCCATTTCCGTGCTTAGGTAGGGCTTTAGGCCATTGCTACCGCCGCTACAGTCACCGCCACTCTCGGCTGTGCCGTGCCAGATCTCGTTACGGCTACACAATCTCGATCGGACGCTTGTGGTTATATCGCTTCAAGATTTAATCATGGTCGTCCATCTGATCGAAAGGGTTTTTGATGATCACAACCGTCCGTTTTCATTTAAAACCCGCCGCCTCACAGCACAGTGCCGTGGACCCGGTTCACCGTGGACCAGAGGATGAATTAGAATTTAAAATAAATTCTAGAAATGGTTTTAAACGTTAAAAATTCATAACTTCCTCAATTTAACTCCAAATGTGACCATTCAAATTTCAGATAGTTTATCTTTTTATTCTCTTCATGTTCATTCGGTAAAATTTATATGTTTACACTGAATGTTTTATATTGTCTTAATAGGAATTAAAATAAAATTGGAGAAATCATTTTAAACTTCAAAAAAATCATAACTCCTTGGAATTAACTCTAAAAATTACCATTCCAATTTCAGAAAACTTGTCGTTTTATTATCATCATGTTTATCCAATAAAACTTATATGCTTGCTGTGATTTTATATCATTTTAATTGTTTATTATTTCGCGTTTTGCGTGTCAAAAAGATTACGACACAGTCGAGGAGCCGGGATACTTTCCATAAGTTTCTCCTCCCGCCTTTGCTGAACAAGTCACCACGCCCATTTTTGAGCATATTGAACCCAGTTTTTAATTAAATATCGCTAAAATCAATAGGTTCTGATTGCATTAGTCCAATCTAATGCCCTACAATATATTTATTGGATCCCCAACCTTGATGAGAAAACCCAAGCCATGCTATCGAGCCTGAATTCCTTGTCACCATTATACTTACTATATTAGAAGTGTCCAACGGATCGACACAACGACTATAGTATTAAAAATAAGTCGTAGGTACTTTGGTTCTATTATATGATCCCCGTGATTTTCTCTCCCCTAGAATTCTATTAGTGATGGAGTGTTGGTTGTTCAAGTTACCATGGTGGGTTCTGGTTGCAAGCGAGGGATTTGGTTTGTCGCACCTTGGGCACTATAAGGACCGGTCTGCGGGATCCGTTGCAATACACTTTTGTACCAACGACAAGTCTAGTGGATAAGTGCTAACTGGAGGTATGGGACGTTCCAACTCGAGGCACTATGTGGAGAGGGGCAACTAGCACCTGCGGGTGACTTGTACCATTTGTCACAAAAGGGGGCGCGAATTCCTGTGACTTGGGTCATTTGGATACACTGCGGTGTGCGGGAATGAGTGCCTTGTGGGTACAGTGGTACACCTCTAATCGGAGTCTAAATCTTTTCGAAAAACCGAGCACACGGTCAAGAGTAGGTTACGTGACATGCCACAGTTAGTACATGTTTGAGAAGTGTTGCACGTTTATTGGTCATGTAAGGACCATTAAGCGAGGAGGGTTGACTGTACTCCTCGAGTTAGTAGATGTTGCATCATCCATAATTAATTATTTGGTCTACAAACCACGAATGCTTGTCGTATGCACGTTGTCGTGTGATGAACATCTCATGATTATTGATTTTCCTTGGAATTTCAAGAAAGTCTAAAATTTTTAAATTTTAGGTGCTACAAGATGGTATTAGAGCCGACTTAACTGTAAGAAGCCAAACGGACCTAGCCAATACTTAGCTTTACAAAAATATATTTCGTAAAAATCTACTTCATATTTTCTTCTCTCCCTTACTCTTGAAACTTTATCTTCTTTGTAGATGTCGACCCATGTCCGCAGTTTCTACCGAGAGGCTATCGGTTTCATCTAGGAACTCCGTATGTTGGCTGCGTTACTACTATACACCCATGAGCCTGAGTACCGTGGGATCTACTGGATCATAGAAAGTGGCCCATGCCAAGTAACCCTGATGCTCATCGCCTCAGATCAGGAGCTGACCTCTTTCGCCACCTCAGCTAGAGCTAAAACCTTTGAAATTAGTTGTCAAGAAATGGCACTTGAAGCACTTGTAGTGCTTCATCAGATCTACGATGATCGCCTTGATTGCACCGCCTTTCACCATCTTTCGTCCTAGGAGCCAGGATCGGACCACAACACCTACGTCACTCGTCTCGATGACTGCGACGCTCTCATAGCCTGACAGACCCGTCTCTTATCGGCTATGGATACCCTTCACACCGAGGCTCCCCTGCACACCGACGAGATGCAAGCTCGGGTCAACTACTATCATTAGGAGGCTGACGAACTTCGACAGCGGAATACTCAGCTCCTTAGCTAGAACCGAGAGCTCAGGAAGGATATTGCAGAACTTCTACCCTTGGCTCCCCCTCGGAGAAAGACCCTTCGAAAGGCCCTCCACCGACCGAAGAAGTTGACTAGGCGAAGCACGAACCTACCCAACCCAGGTGAGTCTAGAACGTTAGAAGGACTAATGGCCGACGATGAGGCCAAGCCTAGCACCACAGCAGGGTGTGTCCAAGGGTCCGATAACACCTCCAGCGATGCCCCTGACAACCAATAGATGGTTGTTCTAGATGCTAGATTCCGGATGATTGTTTTTATTGTTTGTGGTATCATCCATAGCGACTTGTGCTATAGGTGAGATAAAAATAAGAGATGAATTGCAATGAACTATTTTGTATCACACTTAATAAAGAATCTATGAACCATTTTGGGTAAATTTTTCTAAGAGTCTTTCTTATGTCTTGGGGTATTATCACCCTTAGAATGGCTAATGACTAGAACCCGTCCGCCACCTCCAACCTGCCAAGCCACGCAATACCAAATGGAGAAGCTCTAGTGTAACGTCAGATCGGGGCACCCATTGCCAACATCTCTACACTGGCCAAGATGATGGTCAACCAGAATCAACTCATCATCGCTCTATTGGCTCAGATGCAATAGTAGCAGGCCCATATGCATGAACAACAGGCTCAGATAAATCGTCTGCAGCAACACCACTTGGAGCTCCCTCCACGCCCTCAAGCCCCCACACCAGCCCCCCGCCACCCAACTTTTAGAGTTCCTACATGTAAGACCTCCCACATTCTCGAGCAAGACCAACCTGATGGAGGCAGGTGATTAGGTGAGGACAATGGGAAAGAAGTTGGATCTCCTCCCTTGCTCTAACGCGGAGCGAGTGGCATTTGCAGCCCACCAACTCTAGGGTCCGATAGCCGAATGGTGGGACAATTACCGTGAGTCCTAGCCCGAGGGTCACGTAGTCACTTGGGCGGAATTCTCTACCTCTTTCCGAGCCGCCAACGTTCCTACTGGAGTCGTGGCCCAGAAGCAACAAGAATTATGTGACTTGCAGTAGGGAGGCAAGTCAGTCACGTAGTGTCTCCATGAGTTCATCCGCTTGGCCCGTTATGCACCAGAGGAAGTCCGCACCGACACCAACTGTCAAGCTAAGTTCCTTTGGGGACGGAAGACAAACTATCCATCCAGCTTGTCACAGTGGACTATGCCAACTTTCAACAGTTGGCGAACAAGGCTATAGTCCAGGAAAATGAGGAAAACCGACTGGACCTTAAAAATAGGAAGATGATAGCCTTCAAACACAACCTGGGGATCCTTCAGAGACCCCGCTTCACTCCTCTAGCCCATGCACCGAGCCATCACCCTCGCCCTGCCTTTCGGCCATAGTACATCTCCGGTAGTTCGAGCACCGGAAACCCCCGCCCAGCTGCACCTGCACCACCAGCTCCATCAGCTCCACTAGCACTAGCCGCTAAGGCCAACACTCTGAGGGACCGGAATGGCAAGCCAGTTGTATGCTTCAACTGCCGTAAAGATGGGCACTACTCCCATCAGTGTCCTCACCCTAAGCAAACACAAGGAGCTGCTCCCAACCCGGCGATCCGTGCCCGCATCAACCATGTCACCGCAGAAGAAGCCTAGGAGGCTCCAAAGATCATCCTTGGTATGTTTACTACAAACTCCATACCACAGTAATCTTATTCGACTCGAGAGAAACCCACTCTTTCATATCCAAAATCATTGTGATAAATAATGGACTAAAAGTACTCCAACTACCCAAACCTTAGGTAATTTCCACCTCCGGCAACCAAAATCTAGCCACCCTATTTAGCCCAAGGACAAGTGGTGAGAAATCGACCTTAGGGTGGCCCGATCTTCACGGTAGTAGAATCTCAAACACGATAACTTGCTGCGAATAGCGGGTAACTTGATGCGAACAGCGGGGAACTAATCCGACAGGCCGGTGCAGCCTAACTTGAAGCCGGCAAGCACGGAATAGGGGATCTTTATACCTGTCTCAAGCTTTGGTTGTAGTCAAGCGACGGGGAGAGAGGCACCGAAACCACGAGGACTTCGACTCGATCTCCGAACGATCGCATAACCACAAGCCGGGACCAATCCACACAATACGGTGCGGCCGAATCGGAAGCCGTAAGAATGAAATGGGGGATCTCAGAGAGATCTTTCTCACAAGCGCACGATGAACTTGCAAGAACAAGGGTGAGTAGACACTCAAGCAGCTCGGCTGCAATATACCATAGAGGTAGGTTTATCAAATGATCAAAAGGTGAGTTTGAGAAGCCTAGGGGGTATTTATACTAGGAACAACCCTCCTAGATGAGTATGAGTCGTGCTCTCCACACAGGGAGGGTGTGAAACCAGGTGGTGGAGTATTCAAGAAGCTGTCTTGTGAACTCGCGCGTCTGTTTGACTGCTGGACCACTCTTCAATGTTTTAGCCATAACTCAAGCTTGGTAACTCCAAAGACGAACGGTTTGTTGGGTGTGAAAGCCAAGTTGATGTCCTTTCAAACCATAGGTCATAGAGCTCCTGTCTAGCAGTATTCTAACCTTGGTGAAGCTCGACAGTGAGGCCTTCTGTCAGCCTGTCAGCCTGGATCTCCGATTGGCTCTTGCTGTGCTCCGTGCTCTTCAATCAGGTCTTGGTGCTTCATAGCTTCATGTGTGAACCTGAGCAAGATCAAAGTACATGATTTAGGTAGTAAACAATTCTCATTAGTTACATCAATGGTGTGAAGGAGTGAATTAACCTGATGGTGTAGCGTCTTTGAGCGACTGCGAGTGATCGACCCTTTATAACCGGTGATAGCGATTGGATATTTATGCACGGTGATCGGACCAGTGATAGGACCATGTGTTGTGATGTCCTCATCATCCTCCCCCTCTTGAAAAGGAGTCATCCTCGACTCTTCTTCCCCATGGAAGGGTGAAAGGTCAGTGGCGTTGAAGGTTGCACTCACACCATATGTGCTCGGAAGGTCAATCACATAGGTGTTGTCATTGATATTTTGGAGTACTTTGAATGGACCATCTTCTCATGGTTGCAGCTTGCACTTGCGCTGATCTAGAAAACGCTCCTTGCGAAGGTGAACCCAAACCAGATCTCCTGGTTCGAACATCATTTTCTTGCGTCCCTTATTGGCGCGCTTTTCATACAGCTTGGTCATCTTCTCGATGTTCGCTCTTGTTTGTTCATGGAGCTTCATGACAGCATCAGCACGCTTGCTTGCATCAAGGTTGGTGCATTCCTGCATAGGCAAAGGTAATAGATCGATGGGAGCAAGGGGTTTGAAGCCATAAACAATTTCAAATGGGCAAAAATTTGTGGTAGAGTGTACCGCCCTGTTGTAAGCGAATTCCACATGTGGCAAGCTCTCTTCCCATAGCTTCAAGTTCTTTTTTAGCACAGCTCGCAGCAGCGTTGACAAGGTACGATTCACAACTTCAGTTTTTCCATCCGTTTGCGGATGACAAGTTATAGAGAACAGTAGTCTAGTCCCCAGCTTTCCCCACAAGGTCTTCCAAAAGTAGCTCAAGAATTTGGTGTCGCGATCTGAAACAATAGTTTGGGGTACTACATGTAGCCGTACAATTTCCCTGAAAAACAATTCAGCAATGTGTGAAGCATCATCGCTCTTATGATAGGGAATAAAGTGAGCCATCTTGCTGAAACGATCAACCACAACAAAGATTGAATCCCTCCCCTCATAGTTCGAGGTAAACCGAGAACAAAATCCATTGAAATGTCTTCCCACGGAACTCTAGCAATAGGTAGAGGGGTGTATAAACCATGCGGGTGTAAGTGGGACTTAGCTTTGTGGCAGGTTGCACATCGTAGGACATGTCGTTCCACGTCCCTCCTCATCTTGGGCCAATAGAAGTGATCGGTCAGGACTTGTTCCATCTTTTTGGCCCCAAAGTGACCCATAAGTCCTCCAGCATGAGCTTCCTGTAAGAGCATGAGACGGACAGAGCAATCTGGAATGCAAAGTTTGTTAGCTCGAAACAAGAACCCGTCATGTAAATGGTACTTCTCCTAGCCTTTACCATCACAACATTTAGAGAATGGTTCTGCAACGATGGGTCAGTTGCATACAATTCTTTAATACTCTCTAGCTCAAGCATTTTAGAATCAAGTTGTGACAGCAAAGCATGACGCCTAGACAAAGCATCAGCAACAACATTTTCTTTCCCTTTCTTATACTTACAATGTAAGGAAAAGATTCAATGAATTCACTCCATTTTGCATGTCTTCTATTCAGTTTAAGTTGGCCCTTTAAATGCTGCAAAGATTCATGGTCGGAATGGATCACAAATTCTTTAGGTAAAAGGTAGTGTTGCCAAGTCTCTAGACTCCTTACTAACGCATATAGTTCCTTATCATAAACCGAGTAATTCAGAACAGGACCACTTAACTTTTCACTGAAGTAAGCAATAGGTCTACCTTGCTCCATGAGCACGCCACCAATCCCTACACCACTTGCATCACATTCAATTTCAAAAGTCTTACCAAAGTCTGGAAGTGCAAGGAGTGGGGGTATTGTTAACTTCATTTTCAGCTCATCAAATGCCTTATCTTGCCCATCACCCTAGTGGAAGGGAACGTCCTTCTTGGTCAGCTCGTTGATTGGAGCAGCAATAGTGCTGAAATCTTTCACAAATCTGCGATAGAAACCAGCAAGACCAAGAAAACTGCGCACTTGGCTCATGTTTTGTGGAGGTTTCCATCCCCAAATGGCTTTGACCTTCTCTTCATCTATCTCCACACCATGACCTGAAACAACAAAGCCAAGAAACACTACCTTATCGGTGCAAAAGGTGCACTTGGCAAGGTTAGCGTACAAGCATTCTTTCCTCAAAACATCAAGCACACATTTTACATGTTCAACATGTTCTTCAAGTGAATTGCTGTAAATTAAGATGTCATCAAAGTAAACCACAACAAACTTTCCAAGGAATGCTCTAAGCACATGATTCATCAATCTCATGAGAGTACTAGGAGCATTTGTCAATCCAAAAGGCATTACCAACCATTCATAAAGCCCAAATTTTGTTTTGAAGCTGTTTTCCACTCATCTCCTTCTCTCATTCGAATTTGGTGGTAGTCACTTCTTAGGTCAATTTTAGTAAAATGATACCACCACTAAGTTCATCAAGCATATCATCAAGTCTCGGTATGGGATGCCTATATCTCATAGTGATGTTGTTAATAGCATGACAATCCACACACATTCTCCATGATCCATCTTTCTTAGGAACCAAAAGAACAGGAATAACACATGAAGAGATACTTTCCCTTACATAACCCTTGTTGATGAGCTCCTGAACTTGATGCTGAATTTCCTTTGTTTCTTTGAGGTTGGTGCGGTAGGAGCACAGTTAGGAAGTGAAGCACTAGGAACAAGATCAATTTGATGCTCAATTCCTCTCTTTGGTGGCAGCCCAGGTGGTACTTCCTTTGGAAACACATCTTCAAATTCCTGCAACACATCCAAAATAGCACTAGGCAAAGTAGATGGTATGTTGTTAGAAGAAAGAAGAGTGTCCATGTACAGCAGTACAAAGAACATGGCATCGGGTTCACTCAATTCTTTTAGATCCCTTTTTCTAGCCATCATGACTAATCCCTCTGTTCCCTTTGGCTCGGTTCTTTTTGGCAATGGAGTTTTCTTTGGACTTGGACTCTCTTTCTCACGATATTGGTGGCTCTCACAAGATTGTTTCTCGCTCTCTCGCTGTTTTCTTTTCAGATCATCCTTCAAGATTCCACTCAGTGTCAAAGGGAGCAAAGTGAGTTTCTCTCCTTTGTATGTAAGCACAATTTTGTTGGATCGACCGCAAATCTGAGCATCACGATCAAATAACCAAGGTCTTCCCAATAACAATTTGCAAGCTTGCATAGGCACCACATCGCACTCCACCTCATCATGGTACCTCCCAATAGAGAAAGGAATAGTTACCATATTGTTCACACGCAAGGCGCCACTATCACTAATCCATTACATCTTGTATGGCTCGGGATGTCGCCTCTGTTTCAAGCCCAATCTATCCATTAACTCCTGACTTGCAATGTTATTGCAGCTGCCATTATCAACAATAATTCGGCATAACTTATCTTTAATCATGCCTCGGGTATGAAAAAGATTGTGCCGCTGCTCATTATCCTCTTGCAAACATTCACATTGAGAGCTCGGTGAGAGATGAAGCAATTATTGTCACCTTCCTCGGGTTGAATTTCACTTCCCTCACTTATAATTTCTTCATCATATCTTGGAGCATCATCTTCTTGATCACTCTCTGATTCCCACTCTCCCTGTTCATTCACAATCATTGTTCTTCTGCTCGAACATTGAGCAGCAATGTGGCCATGACCCTTGCACTTCTGGCACACAATTTCTCTGCTATGCGAGGATGAAGCAGCAGCTGATGCAATAGAGGGAGTTGCTGATTTTGTAGTAGATCGCTGCGGTTGTTGCTTCAGATTTTGCAACCTATTGCGAAGGTCACGCTGACAACTTGATGGCACAAATCGTCTCCTCATCACTCTCTTCATTTCATCACATGTGTTGATATGATCACGTCCCAACACAAGCTGACTTTCTTGTATTTGATTCTACCAAGTGAGAGCATAACCCGAGAATTCAACAAAAGCAAGATCAACACACCTTCGATTAGAGAGATTGTGTACTCTAAAAATCTGATCACATTGCTCTTCCCACTCGAGATATGCATCAGCATCTTCCCGACCAGTGAATTTAGGGACACTCAACTCGACACGAGAAATGTTGTCCGGATCATCGTGATTATGCCGACCATGGTGCACATCACGACCAGCACCTCCACGACGACCATGGTGGTGTCCAAACCGCCTATGGTCAGCAAAGGGGTTGTCATTATCATCAAATCCCCCATCAGATTCACTATGAATTTCCTCTTCATCGTGAAAGTGAACATGTCGATCATGTCCATGCCCTCTTCTTGCTCTTCGATCACCACCCTGACCAGCTCTATGATGGCCATGAAACCCATCTCCAAAACCAGAATTTTCATCACCGAATTCTTCATTTGGATGTTGATGATCTCGTCCACTGCTGCAGGGAGATGTTCATTAAGCATCCACTCCATAGCCTGCAAAAGGGTGTCTCCCAACTGCTGCAACTCAGCATGTGCAACAGGGGGTTCTTCATCTCCACGGTTGCTACCGTGAACACTTGATTCAGATCCTGCCATGTTAGTACAATGGGAAAGAAAGTGGAATAGGTAAAATTCGTGGAATCACACAACCTCACCTCCTACTTACCCAGAGTTCTTACACGTTCACGAGGCCTGTGAGTGTGCTCAAGTGGTTATACCGCAGCTGTGATTAAGCGATCGAAAGGATTACAAGACACAAGTCCGGTTTCGGGTTTTTGTGGAGCTATAGGTGGCTGTTCAACGAGGGCTTTTGGTACTGAAAATCCCAGTGTGCGAGAACTCAAAATATGTGAAACGTTGTTGTCACAAGTACCACAAACTTGCACCTTCGGATCTGAAATTTTTCAGCAACATGATCTGCAATCTAGCCCCTTTCAGCGTCCTCTTTTTTTTTGACTCTTTTTCTTTAGTCTCTCTCTTTTTTTGTTCTTTTTTTCAGAAAATACAAGATGATAACTATGGGGGTGCGGAAGATGAACAGAAAAGAACACAATGCTAGAAAACATGATGGTGACCAACAACAAGATGAGTTCAAGCAACACAAGAAAAACAGTACCAACAAGGGCTCGGAATTTTTTTGTGTGGCGGTTTTGTGGACACTAGGATGGGAAAAAAACAAAGCGAACAAGTGATGGATAAATCAAATCAGAGATAATCAAGGGTAAAGATCCTACCGTGACAACTGAAGCTCTGATACCAAATGGTAAGAACTCGACCTTGGGTTGACCCGATCTTCACGGCAGTAGAATCTCAAACACGATAACTTGCTGTCAATAGTGGGTAACTTGCTGTGAACAACGGGGAACTAATCCGATAGGCCGGTGCAGCCTAACTGAAAGCCGACAAGCACGGAATAGGGGAGCTTATACCTGTCTCAAGGTTTGGCTGCAGTCAAGCGACGGGGAGAGAGGCACCGAAACCACGAGGACTTCGACTCGATCTCCGAACGATCGCAGAACCACAAGCCGGGATCAATCCACACAATACGGTGCAGCCGAACCGAAAGCCGTAAGCACGAAATGGGGGATCTCAGAGAGATCTTTCTCACAAGCGCACGATGAACTTGTAAGAACAAGGGTGAGTAGACACTCAAGCAGCTCGGCTGCAATAAACCATAGAGGTAGGTTTATCAAATGATCAAAAGTTGTGTTTGAGAGGCCTAGGGGCGGTATTTATACTAGGAACAACCCTTCTAGATGAGTATGAGTCGTGCTCTCCACGCAGGGAGGGTGTGAAACCAGCTGGTGGAGTATTCAAGAGGCTATCTTGTGAACTCGCGCGTCTGTTTGACTGCTGGACCACTCTTCAATGTTTTAGCCATAACTCAATCTTGGGAACTCCAAAAGACAAACGGTTTGTTGGGTGGGAAAGCTGACTTGATGGCCTTTCCAACCATAGGTCATAGAGCCCCCGTCTTGCAGTATTATAACCGTGGTGAAGCTCGCAATTGGGGTCTTCTGTCAGCCTGTCAGCCTGGATCTCCGATCGGCTCTTGCTGTGCTCCGTGCTCTTCAATCAGGTCTTGGTGCTTCATAGCTTCATGTGTGATCCTGAGTAAGATCAAAGTACATGATTTAGGTAGTAAACAATTCTCATTAGTTACATCAACGATGTGAAGGAGCGAATTAACCTAATGGTATAATGTCTTTGAGTGACTGCGAGTGATCGAACCTTTATAACCGGTGATAGTGATCAAATCTTTATGCACGGTGATCGGACCAGTGATAGGACCATGTGCTGGGATGTCCTCATCAACAAGGATAGAGATCCAAGGGATATTATTTTGGGCTGACCCAATCCTTATAGATTGCAAGGGCTTGGACCTCATCCTCGGTATGGAATGGTTGATGAATCAGAGGGGGATGATAGACTATGCCAGCAAGTCTGTCACCGTAACCAGCGAGGATGGAATCACCGTCTCCTTTAAGATGGCCACTCAGGGTTTGAGAAGGACTTCTCTCCGCCAGATGGTGGTAGAAGAAGTACCTGTGGTCCGAGAATATGTGGACATCATTCCAGAGGAACTGTTAGGGATGCCACCCAAGAAGGACATTGAATTCAGGATCGAACTCATCCCTAGAACCACCACCATCTCCAAGCGACCGTATCGGATGGCCGCAAACGAGTTAGCCAAAGTAAAAAGTAACATTGAAGAGCTCGAGCAGACGGGACATATCTGACCAAGTACCTCACCTTGGGGTGCAGCGGTCATATTTTCCATGAAGAAGGATAATACAAAGAGGATGTGTGTGGATTATAGGGCTTTGAATGATGTAACCAACGAGAGCAAGTACCCTTTATGACGGATCGATGACCTGTTTGATCAAATCAAGGGATCCTTAGTCTTCTCCAAGAACCACCTCTGATCAGGTTACCATCAACTCAGGATTAGAGAGGAGGACATCCCTAAGATCGCATCATTCACATCCCGGTATGGCTTATATGAGTATACAGTGATGTCGTTCGGACTCACGAATGGCCCTGCATTATTTATGAATATGATGAACAACGTCTTCGTGCAATTCTTGGTAAAATTCATTGTAGTATTCATCGATGATATCCTCGTCTACTCCAAGAACAAGGAAGAACATAAAACCCACCTCCGTCTAACATTGGGAAAGTTACGGGAGCATCAGTTATATGCCAAGTATAGCAAGTGCGAATTCTAGTCATCCGAGGTGAAATTCCTAGGGCATGTCATATCTGCCGGAGGGATAGTCATGGATCCGACCATCATGGAAGCAGTAACAAACTACCCACAGAAAGATGGTCAGATTGAAAGGGTAAACCAGATACTAGAAGACATGCTCAGAGCCTGCACCATAGATTTTGGCTGAATTTGAGACAAGAGCTTGACCTATACAGAGTTCTCATACAACAACTATCAAGTAATTTTATAGATGTCCCCTTTCGAGGCATTGTATGGACGCAAGTGCCGAACACCACTACTATGGGATCAGACTAGTGAATCTCAGTTGTTCGCAACGGAAATTCTAAAAGAGGCTGAAGCAAAAGTCAATATCGTTATGTTGGTCCCTTTCCGATCCTTTGTCGGTAAGGAGAAGTTGCATATCAGTTGGAGCTACCACCCTCCTTAGCCAGAGTACATGATGTATTTCACGTCTCCCAGGTAAAGAAGTGTCTATAGGTACCCACCGAATGAGCAGATCTTCAGCAATTCGATATCCAAGGAGACCTGACCTCGTCCAAATCCTTGAGGCCAAGAAAAGAGTGACCAGGAATCGAGTGGTCCATTTCTGCAAGGCTCAATGGAGTAACCACGCCGTCGAAGAGGCCACTTGGGAAAAGGAGGAAGACTTGAAAGCCCAATACCCCGAGCTATTCTAGGAGCTTTCTAAATCTCAAGGTAGAGATTCTCTGTAAGGGGCATAGGTTTTTAATAGCCCAAATTTCTAAAGGTAAAATAAAATTAATAAATATACTTTTCTAGAAAAAAAATATTTTTGGTTTTCTTTAAAGCTGAAAATGTACAAATAAATAAATATCTAGAGAAATAGTCCAAACCGAGGTTTGAGAAACTTATATTATGACCTTAAGACCAAGATATATTTTGAGAATTTTTTACAGATTTTTAGAACCCTTACAAGTAGCTCGTAATTTTTAAACTCTTTCCAGCAATTATTTTTATTCGGAAATGAATTTAAACACAATTGGGACACCCCCTTCCTTTCTCTCTCTCCGGCCGGCCCAACCCATTCACCCCGCAGCCCTCTCACCGACTTGAGGACCCCGCCTATTGGCACACTCATCCACTCGCCCGAGCACCTGGCCCACCCGTCAGCCCCCTCCCCTCTGTGCCCGCAAAGCTCCCTAGCCCACACGTCGGCACCGACCGTTACCATGCACGCTCACTGACTGGTGGACCCATTCTGTCAGGTTCATCTTCCTCGTGTCGTCGTCGTTCCGAAAACTCCGATCGAATCCCTTGTCTTGTATTCGCCTCGGTCGTGGGCCAAAGCTCCGATTAACGCCTGGGAGTTAATCGTCGTAATCCCCGCACGTTTCCCCTCAGATCCCCTCATGATTAATCCACTTAATCGCCATAAATCAACCATGCCAAAGTTACACCCCCTCTCGGCATTCACGACACCCCACCCCTCCCCCTCACTGCCAATGCACTATAAAAGGGCCCCTTAAGCACAACATCCAACCACACAACTCAGTTGCCATCCCTCACTAGAAACGAGTGCCACATTGTCCAATTTTGCGCCGCTCCTCTGCCCTACCTCCAACCGCCGCTCGCCATCACCGGAGTTCACCTACATCGCCGTTGACCCCTACTTCAGGACCACCGTCACCTCACTGACATCGGTCCCTACTCCCCACGAGCTCCTCACCGCCGGAACTCCATCACCGACGAGAACCCGAACATCTTCGCCGCCCCCGCTCATCATCGTCCTATACCAGTCAACCTCCAGCCGCCGCACCGGTACCATCGTGATCCCCTCACTACCGCCGCTAGGGTCGCTGCCACTCTTGGCCATCGCTAGAGAAGACGGTCGGCACAGGGTAAACCACTGCGTCGTGTTGGATCTCATTACGGCCGCACGATCTCGATCGGACGGTTGTGGTTATACCCCTTCAGGATTTAATCCTGGTCATCCATCTGATCGAAAGGGTATCTAGGGATCACGACCATCCGTTTTCATTTAAAACTCGTTGGCTCACAACACAGTGCCGTGGACTCGGTTAACCGTGGACTACAAGCTGAATTAGGATTTAAAAAATTCTAGAAATGGTTTTAAACTTTAAAAATTCATAACTTCCTCAAATTAACTCCAAATTTGACCATTCAAATTTCAGAGAATTTAACTTTTTATTCTCTTCATGTTTATCCAGTAAAATTTATATATTTATACTGAACGTTTTATATTGTCTTAATTGGAATTAAAATAAAATTGGAGAAATCATTTTAAACATCAAAAAAATTCATAACTCCTTGGAATTAACTCTAAAAATTACCATTCCAATTTTAGAATACTTGTCTTTTATTATCTCCATGTTTATCCAATAAAACTTATATGCTTGTACTGTGATTTTATATCATTTTAATTGTTTGTTATTTCTCATTTTGCGTGCCGAAAAGATTACGACACCGTCGAGGAGCCGGGATACTTTGAAGAAGTTTGTCTTCCCGCCTTTGGTAAACAAGGCAAGTCACCACCCCCATTTTTGAGCATACTGAACCCGGTTTTTAATTAAATATTGCTAAAATCCATAGGTTATAATTGCATTAGTCCAATAAAATGCCCTATAATATATTTATCGAATCCCCGAATGCTTGTGGTATGTGCATTGTCGCGTAATGAACATCTCGTGATTATTGATTTTCCTTGGAATTTCAATAAAGTTTAGAATTGTTAAATTCTAGGCGCTACAACACCTGATGAGCTAGAGAAGATGAGTGTGATCCTATATGCCTCCGCAATTGGATCCATCATGTATACCATGTTGTGTATGCACCCAGATGTTTCACATGATCTAAGTGTTACAAGTAGGTACCAATCGAACCCGAGTGAAAATCACTGGGTTGTAGTAAAGATTATCCTCAAGTACTTGAGAAAAACAGAGAAAATATTCCTAGTGTATGGTGGTAAAGAGAAGCTCATTGTAAGTGGGTACACCGATCCTAGCTTTTACACTGATAAAGATGATTCTCAATCACAATTTTGTTTCGTGTTCTGCCTCACTGGAGGCACGGTTGTAGGACCGAAAGTAGCGACCAGAGGGGGTGAATGGGCGCCTATGAAATTCTTCCGAATCAATGGCCTTCTCCCAACACCCAACACACCTCAACAGACAATCAACAGAAGCAAAAATAGATCACATGTACTAAAAAATAATCTAGCCTAAAAACGACCGATGTCCTAGTCCAAAATATACCAACATAGTGCTTAAACGCAGATCAAGTTAACTCATAGATCAAATGACAGTTCTACAGATGATTCACCAAAAACACAGATATTCTATCAAAATGTGTCCAAAACATCCACATAACACAAGCATTTCAAGCATCATAGGGATAATCATCACAGGCATTTGATCAGACAAAATAAGTGACAATGATAAACTATGCTCACAGATAGTTCAAAATTCACACAATCATTTGATCTAATAAAATAAACGCAGATAAAAAGATAGCGCTCACAGATGATTCAGGTAACACTTGTGGTGCACTGAAGACACATGGATATATCAATTAACATTTCTAGTGTTAAATAAAATAGCTCGTAGAAGATTTAATCTAACACAGAATATTCATTCAAACATTTAAGGGCATGCAAAACAAGTCAAAGGATCCAAGATCAATGGTCCTCAGTTTTGCGCCGAAACTGACAAAGCGTCCACCGTCTTCGCACCGGTACCCAGATTGGGTCGGACTGATTCCGCGGCTCCTCTGCCCGGCAGTCACTTGCCGCCCGTGTACCTGAGTCACACGCGGCCCAGACACGGTAGGTCTCATCTTCTCTTCGTCTTCTCTTTGACTTCCGTTGACAATCACTCATCACATCTGGAACCATGAGGCCCATGATCTTGACCATGGCTCCTCAACAGTGAGTTGGAAGAGTTCCAAGCAAGAGACGGTGGTCGATTATACAATATAAGTTGAGTATATTGACGCTTTGGAAGCTGCGAAGGAGGTCGTTTGGATCAAAAAGTTTGTTTCTGAGTTGAGTGTTGTTCCTAGTGTGTCCTATCCACTAGACCTCTATTGTGATAATAGTGGTGCCATTACGCAAGCCAAAGATCCTAGATCACACCAGAAATGCAACATATACTTCGACGATATCACTTGATCTGCGAGATCATTGAGAGAGGTGATGTGAAGATTTACAAGGTGTAGACGGATTTGAACATGGATGATCCGTTAATAAAGCCTCTTCCACAACCCAAGTATGAGGCGTACCTGAGCTCTATGGGTATTAGATACTTGCATGAGTGAGTCATGTGTATGTGGAAGATGCTAGTATTGTCTATGATAATGTGTGAGGATAATTGTTATCTTGTTCCTTGAATAAATGTTGTTTACATTTGATTAATAAGTCGATGACTTTTTATGTTAAACTATTTTTGTTATAATGATATTGTTCAAAAGGATCCTTGATCTTATCATCATGTGGGATAGTGATGACACATATATTCGCACGTCTAACTGATCGATGATCACGTTTCACAGATCATCGACATAGAGATGTTGTTGAACATTGTGTTGTATAGACCTATTTGTGATACTATTGAGATTGTTATTGTAATGTGCCATCAGTTTTCATCTCAAATAGTGTACCTACAGAGTCCTCAGACCTAAGATCGTCATTTGATTCCAGATTGCATAGTGACACACTCAGATGCTTTCTAACACTATTCCATAATAGAGTAGTAATAAGGGTTGTTTTTAGGCATGGTGTGAAACATGTCTTGGGATGTGAGCGACCAAGATGGAATTTACCCCTCCTAATAACGGGAGAGACATCTCTTGGCCTCTAGAGGTATTGGATTGGAAAAGTGCATGGCCATGCCACTATGACTAAGAGTTAGTCATGATTTGAATCTGATACTTGTTCAAGTGAACATATCAAGCTATCAAATAAGGGTGGCACGAATCTCGCCTTGATCTTGACTAATGTCAAGTGTAAAGGGACTGGTGCTTGTGTATATCAAATGTTTAATGAAATTTGATTTTTTACACTTACGGGGGTCAATATTTGCTGCTAGGTACCACTATTGATCCGTGAGTCAGAAAAGGTTTCTGGTGAACAACTGTTGGTGTATGAACCTATTGGGTTACACACTTATGGGGATGGATTAAGAAACATGCAAAGAATTGGTTCTTATGAGATTGGGAGATTGAAGGAAGTATGCCCAAGAAAATTCTGGTTAGATCGGAAGTTCTGATTTGGAACCAGAAGTTCCGATTATTTTTGAATTGGAAACAGAGAGCTCAAATTGGAAGTTCTGATAAGGTATTAGAAGTTTCGATAATTTATGCTTTGTGAAACCGAAAGCTCAAATCAGAAGTTCTGATATGGTACAGAAGTTCCAATAATTTCTAATTAGAGATAGACAGGTTAAACCCGAAGTTCCAGTTTGGAATCGTGAAAATTGTACTGATCGGAAGTTCTGATATGTGTATGGGATGTTCCGAGGTCAGTGAAAACAGATTTGATCTGTTAGTGTATCGTACTGTATAGAGATACCGAAAATACCCTATAGGAAGTTCCGATCCAGGATCGAAAGTTCTAATGTGGGTAAAACAGATTGGATCCGTTAGACAACAAATCGATTGTAACCAATTTGTTGGTTTCGAGATGCTGATGACCAGGAGCGCTCAGCCCTATATAAAGAGAGGAGGAGGTCTTGGAGAACAAGCTTTTGATATTTTAGACCTAGCCACCAAGAAATCCTCTCCTCTCTTTCTTGATCTCAAAAGTTGAGATTGTGTATCTCCATTTTCTCACGAGTGGTGCTAGCACACCGATGTGGGAAGGACTTCATCCCTGGACATGTGGATACCGTGTAGGCGTTGTTCCAATAGCGTCGCTCGTAGAATTCATCACGTGAACAACTATTCATCTTCACCGATTGGATTGGAGAGGAATGGTAAGGATGAAGCAAGGATATGCAAGGACACGCTTCCTCAACATCTTCTTCTACTGTACCTAGAACGTCATGTGCTAGAAGGTACCGATCTATGATCTCACACATGCATGCTTCTTGGTATTTGGGGCGAATTTTTAAAATTTCTGGCTAGCGTAGCAACCTTTTCCCCCAACAATACTCACCCCAGAACGGTGTTGTGGAACAAAAGAACCGCATGCTGGTCGAGATGTCTAGGACGATGTTTGATGAGCATAGGAGTCTTAGTCATTTTTGGGTTGAAGCTATGAACACAACTTGCTATCTGGCAAACTACATTTTTCTTAGGGCTTACCTAGGTAAGACATCATATGAGTTATGGAAGTTTCAATCTCATTGCTGGGATGAAGTCTTTCTTGGTTATACTTTGCATTCTTGAGGCTTTAGAGTTTGCAAACTCTACTCCCAGCAGTTGGCCGAGACGTGTGAGGTTTGTTTTGATGAGTCTATGCCTTCGCTTACTCCTTCTTTTGAGATTTTTGGTGATGATGATTTTGGAGAGACCATCATCGAGAAAGATGGGGACACTCCCGCTGTTGATGAGGGTGGACCTTCTACACAACCTGTAGACCCAACACCTTCTAAGACTTCGACTAAGGATGCGGGAGGACCTCTGATCACTACTTCCACTTCGATTGAGCCCCCTCAGTCGAGTCTAGAGGTGCTAGTTGCTGACTTCGATGAGGTGACATCTGATTATGAAAGCTCCTAGGCAGTCTAGCGTGATCACCCATCAAAGCTCATCATCGGTGATCTCACTACGAGATCTTTGCGTTCTTAGGATGATCTCTTGGTGTGTTTGTTGAGTTTTCCTTTGTTGCCACCTTTGAGCCTAGAGATGTCGCTCAAGCTTTATCTAATGCAAATTGCATAAATGCCATGCAAGAAGAGCTTTGAAATTTCTTTCGCATTTGGGTTTGGACACTATTTGAGCTGCCACCTGGATGCAACCCCATTGGCACCAAGTTGGTGTTTAAGAACAAGCAAGGTGAAGATGGGTTGTGGTGCACAGCAAGGCTTAATTAGTTGCCCAGGGTTTCTGCTAGAAAGAGGGTATTGATTATGAGGACATTTTTGCCCCTGTTTCCCATCTTGAGTCCATTCGCATACTTTTGGCATTCGCTGCTTTGAAAGGTTTTAAGATTTTTTCAAATGGATGTCAAGAGTGCTTTTCTGAATGAGTACATAGAGGAGGAAGTTTATGTTAGGTAGCCCTAGTTTTGATAACCCTAAGTTTCCTCGACATGTTTGTAAGTTGCAGAAAGATTTATATGGTCTAATGCAAGCCCTGAGGGCTTGATATGATCGTTTAAAGCAGTTTTTGTTGAGGAACAGTTTTGTGATGTGTTTTGTGGACAAAACTCTATTCTTACTAAAAATGGCTCTTGTTTCTTGATTACTCAGATTTATGTGGACAATATTATTTTTGGTGGTTCTACTAATGAGCTTGTGTCAAAGTTTTTTGAGTAGATGCATAGCGAGTTTGAGATGAGTCTCATGGGTGAGCTAGAGTACTATTCAGGGCTCTAGATCAAGCAGACCAAGGACGACATCTTCATCCACCAGAGCAAGTACACGCGAGACATGCTGATGAAGTTCCACTTCGGTGGAGAGTTGAAGCCTCAAATGACCCCCATGGGCACATCTATGGGCCTGGACAAGGACGAGAGAGGCTTCAAGGTCAATGAGAGAGTTTCCATTGCGTGGGGCTTCTGATCCTTGGTCGTTGGCCATCCTGAAGTTGAAGGGTTCAAAAAGAAGGTGCCAATAGTTAATGGGAAATTGTTACTTATTTTATTGCCTAAGATGAATAGTTTGACCTAGATGCTTACATATTTTGTTTTAGTCCCTTATCAACTTCCACACTCATGCCTTATATTATTTTTAATATAAATGATTTATCATGTATTTTATTCACTCAACATTCATGTTGTAATATATTTTATTAATTAGTGTTAGAGGTTTAGGATGAAGCGATGTTGATTATATCTTATTGAATTCCTTGGTACCCAAAAATTCCAGAAAATTTTTGGAACGCAATTTAATGCTTAGGAGAATTTTTAGGAGAATACTCTAGCTAATTGTTATTTTTAAATGAAATTTCTAGGCTTGTATTTTAGCTTTCCTCTTTCTTGATTTATATTGAATCCTTTTCTTGAAATTTATTTATTAATTATTTTATTTTATTTTTAACGCTTGACAAAAATCAAGGTATTACAATCCTAACTTCCTTAACAAGAATCTCGTCCCGAGATTCGGAAAGGCTAGAAATAGAAAACTATGGATATGCTTCAGCTATGAATCACTTCTTTATACTAGAGGCTTTAAGCCTATATCTTCATAGATTGGGTTTGGCTAAGTTAGGGCTTTCTTGAAAACTTTTCTTGACTTCATGATTGGAGTTGATCTTGCAGAATGGCCACGAACGAATTATGTTGAGTTGAAACTAGAGGTAGATTCTCTCCTTTAGATTGGGATTATGACCTAATAGGTATAGGAGGAAGAGGGAAATGATATTAAGCTTTATTTCAAAATGTATCGTTCTTGCGATTACATTTTTGTTTATTTTTATTTAATCTTCACTCATGTCTTATATTTGGCATGGGTGGCAATACAAACAAGTAAAAGAAAACAATCAATCGTAAAAACTATGTCCACAGTAGCTCAGGGGACGGCTCGACCACGGGCTCGACGGAAATGGTCGGGGTGGTGGAACTGGAGGGTTCGGCGGGAGGTGCGCTACGGGAAATCCTCTTGGGCCTCACGGTGGGGATCCGAAGTGATTTCCGCTTGCGGGGTGGAAGGGGTGCGATCTCCTCGATATCCTTCTTTAACTCCTTGAGCTGGTGACGTAGCTGGGCGTTGACCATGGCGCCTTGACGTAAAAGCTCATTCTGACGCCTCAACTCCTCTACCTCGAGGGTCAACTGGGGGTTCTGCTGGACCTGTCGACGAAGCTCAGCATTCTCGTGGTTCAGGTTCTCCGAGGTATGGCGGTAGAAGTCGATGGTGTCGTGTTGGCTGTCTGCGTCAAGAACGGCCTCTGTGTAAAGGTTGTCCATGGCCTCCAAAAGCCTCATAGTGCGAGCGATGGCGGAGTTGTTCTGGGTGAGGGGGCTGATGTAGATGTTGCGGTGACTCCCTGGTATGCGCATGGGCATGAAGCGGTAGATGGTGTCGCAGAGGTGGCAATCGTAGACCAGACAAAGCTCGGCGAGGGCCTGAAGTGCGGCGCGCTGACTAGCCACCACGAATGAGAGTCCTCCGACTCCATGGGTGTAGAAGGGAGGCTGCGTGGGGGAAGAGCGGATGACAACCGTGACCTCGCAGTAGTTCTCGCTCGCATCGGGAAAGATCCCGTGGAACGCGGGCTCATGGGAGAATCCCAAGAAGTCGATGAGCACGCGAAGCTCGCTGATGAATCTAGCCTCGTCACGAAGAGTCCCGCTCATCGTATGGACCGGCATCTACAAAAGAGAGAGTTTTTGTGAAAATCTCGGAAGATGAGAGGATAAGTAATTTTGTAAGAAAGTAGAGTTAATATAAGTCCTAGGGTCAGGTCTGTTTGGCTTCCTACAGTCAAGTCGGCTCTGATACCATCTTGTCACGCCCCGATTTAATAAATCAGGACTTTTATTGAAATTCCATAGAAAATCAATAAAAACAAGACGTTCATCATGCGACCACGTACAATTCGAGCAATCATTCACGGTTCGTAGACCGCATTAGTACAAAAGTGAATAAATATGAAGAGAAACTAATAAATCAAAGGGTCCTAGATGAACGCCTCCTTCCAGTCTCGCCTTGACTGGGTCGCTACTCCAGACCTTCATTCTCCTCGTAGTAGACGGGCTCTGATGGTGTAAGTCAATGGGGTGAGTACAAATGTACTCAGCAAGCCACCGAATGCAAATATAATGCAAGACAACAACAAGGGAGATAGTGGCTAATTTTGCGGAAGAATCATAATTGCAAAGCATTAAATGTGATCAATTTATAAGTACTGAACTGTAAACATGTGTATGCATCATCATCTTTCTAACTCGAGGAGTACGTTTTACCTCCTCGCACAACAGTCCTTACATGCCATGAATATCTCAACCATTCAAACATTAGTAAACTAACTATGAGTAGTCACACAACCCGCTCTTGACCGTGGGCTCGGCTTTTCGAAAAGATTAAATTACTCTGATCAGAGATGTACCACTGTACCCACAAGGCACGCACTCATCACTTACACCAAAGTGTAACGAGATGACCCATTCCACGGGAACTCGTGCCAAAACCTTCCATATGTTCCTCCCCGACTCAATAGCACCCTCTTATGGGTTTCGTATCGTGTCTCGACGTGTCGAGTTCTCACCATACCCCCCTTGAGCCATCGTCGGTACAAGTCACCCGTAGGCTTGCCCCTTGTACCCCTCCACTATGGTGCATAGAGTCGGAGTGTTCCATACTTCCAGTTAGGACTTACCCATTAGACTTGTGGTTGGTACGGAAGTGCTTTGCAACAGATCCCGTAGACCGGTCCTTATAGTGCCCCGTGTGCGACCAACCAATTTCCGATCTTGCACCCGGAACCCACCATACTTATAACATAGCCAACTCCAACAGAGTCCAGAGACAAGAATAACGGGGAAATTCATATAACAGAATCCATCTATCTACGACTCATTCTTTTTATCCTATAGCAGTTGTGCCTGTACATTGGGCACTAGCAAATATTTTTATAGTAGAGTGACAAGGAGTTAAGGCTCAATAAGCATGGCTTGGGTTTGCACACAGGGACGGGGATCTAATAAATATAAGTGTAGGGCTTGATGTTTGACTAATGCAATATTATCCTATGAGTTATAGCGATAGTTATAAATATTGGGCTCAATGATGATCAACTATTTCCACAAGAGGGGTCGATGACTTACCTTGCTCAACAAAGGGTGAAGGTGGAACCTCGGGATAGAACTCCGGCTCCTCGACGAACTCGTAGTCTTCTCGATACGGAAAAGTAAATAAAACATTGAATAAACAATCCAAAACAAATCAACCATACCATCATAAATGTTTATGTTGGATTAAGTAAAGGAGATAGAGTCTTAAAGTTTAGGGAATGGTTACTTAAATATTTAGGATTGATTTCTAATGAGAGTTCTGAATTTTATGACTTGATGTAATTATTTTTCCTAGGGGTTTTTATTTTCCCTTTTTAGAGATGAACTAAAAAGGTATATAATAACATTATTATTGATTAAAAATAGTGAACTCAAGTTGTTAGGTTTTCTGAAGTTATTATATAAGTTGTCATGACATTTTTATAAAGTGTTTAACTTTCATTATATGAATTACTTAATTATCCTACAAGGGCTTTTGCATTATTAATTAATAGATTAAAGTGGGCAAAGTGAACATGCTATTTTTGTTGCATTAAAACAGTGGAATAAATTCATTAAGTCCTCTGAATTTATTGTATAAGTTTTCATGATATTTTTGTAAAGTGTTGCATTTTTATTATATGAGTTAATCATTTATTTTAAAGGGCCTTGGAAATGTTATTTAATAAAATGAAATGGGCAAAATGAATCATTATATTTTTATTGGCTTATAAACAGTGTAATGGAGTCATTATGTCCCCAGAAATTAATATATATATTTTTAAGGGTTTTTCTGGATTATTTAAATGAAATATGATTTTAATCCTTAAGGGGGCTTTTATTTATTATTTAATAAGATTATTATGTGCCAAATAAACATATTGTTTTTATTGGATGAAAGTGTAGAGATTAAAAAGACAAATTTTCCAAGATTTAAATGGTCAAATTTGGAGTTAATTTGAGCAAGATATGAATTTTTAAAGTTGAAAGTATTTTCTGAATTTATTTTAAATCAGAAAACAGTCTCTGGTCCACGGTGAACTGGGTTCACCGTGGACCGATGACTGCGCGCGTGAGCCGGGCACGTGGCAGCGGTTGGATCAGGATCCAACGGCCAGAGCGCGTGCGGGGATTTTAAAATGAGACCGACGGCTCACATGACCCCATACCGGTTCGATTAGAATCGAGGGCCCAGATTAGATCCCGAGGGGATTTAATCTGCGCCGTCTGATTCAAATTGTACGGTCGGGACGCCGTCCGGCACGTACGCGGCACGGGGGAGGCCGAGGCCATCGTCTCCAGCTCCGACCGAGTGGCGGCGAGCGCCCACCAGCGACGGCGATGGCCTAAGGCTCTGGGTGACTGCAAAAATGGGCAGAGGGGAGTGAGGGGAGTGCATCCGTACCGGAGGCGGCGGCACTTTTTGGGACTAACGACGACGGCGAGCTCCGGCGGTGGTCCGGTCCAACGGAGGTGGGGCCGGGGTAGAGGGGGCGACGACGGTCCCGGCGGTGGCCTCGGCGAGGGCGGCGGTGGCCCGAAGCGCCGACGATGGGCTACTAGAGTGCGCACAGAGGAGAATACCCGAAAGTATGGTGGTGGCTCGGGAATGCGATGGCTACGGCTCTGAAGGTGTGGTCGGGTTGCGGCGAGCACCAGGGTTCTTATAGGGGGCTTGCCGGCGAGGTTATGGCAATAAAACCGAAGGAAACCGAGGGGAATTCCCCAATTACTCCGGCGAGCTTCCATAAGCTCGGATTCCCTTCTATAGGGGCGAAAACGCGTCGGCATTTGGGGGAAATGGATCACCGGTGCTCGGGGAAGGGGATCCGGGGCTTAAATTTGTGAATCCGGGTGGCCAGCGAAGGAATCGGGCAAGGGGATCGCCGGCTAAGAATGGAAGGAGAGAGATCCCCTTCCAACGAAGAAGAAGGGCCTGACAGGTGGGCTCCACCTGTCAGCGGGCGGGCGCGGGTGAGAGAGAGCCGACACGCGGGCCAGAGATGGCAGCGAGAGGGGGCGCACGCGTGAGGCTGGCATGCGGGCCCGGGTGGTCAGAGGGGAAGGGGGCGTGCGGGAGGCCGACGGGTGGGACCGGCCAGGCGCGAGCGAGCGGGAGCGAGGAAGGGCGCGCCGACAGGTGGGTCCCGCCTGTCGGTGGGTGCGGATGGACTGGGCTGGGCCGAAAGGCCTTGGAGGGGGAAAATATGGTTGTGGCCCAATAAGATTTAAAATTCATTTTTCAATTAAAATAATTCCAGAATATTAATTATTTGATTAATGCTTGAAGCACTGTTGCTAAAATTTTGTATTCTCAAAAATATTTCTTGGCCTCTATACTTTCCCATAATGTTTTTAGCTATAGATTTGATTTATTTCTCCCAGATTTGCTTTAATTGGGTTCTTCTAGCCTTTTTCTTTAATAATAAAATTCAGAAATTCCTTTATTAATATATTTCTTTTATTTTATTTTATTTTAATTATGGGGCTGTTACAATCTCTTGGTGTGTTTGTTGAGTATTCCTTTGTTGCCACCTTTGAGCCTAAAGATGTCGCTCAAGCTTTATCTAATGCAAATTGCATAAATGCCATGGAAGAAGAGCTTTGAAATTTCTTTCGCATTTGGGTTTGGATTCTATTTGAGCTGCCACCTGGATGCAACCCCATTGGCACCAAGTTGGTGTTTAAGAACAAGCAAGGTGAAGATGGGGTTGTGGTGCACAACAAGGCTCAATTAGTTGCCCAGGGTTTCTGCTAGAAAGAGGGTATTGATTATGAGGACATTTTTGCCCCTGTTTCCCATCTTGAGTCCATTCGCATACTTTTGGCATTCGCTCCTTTGAAAGGTTTTAAGATTTTTTCAAATGGATGTCAAGAGTGCTTTTCTGAATGGGTACATAAAGGAGGAAGTTTATGTTAGGTAGCCCCTAGTTTTGAAAACCCTAAGTTTCCTCGACATGTTTGTAAGTTGCAGAACGATTTATATGCTCTAATGCAAGCCCTGAGGGCTTGATATGATCGTTTAAAGCAGTTTTTGTTGGGGAACAGTTTTGTGATGCGTTTTGTGGACAAAACTCTTTTCTTACTAAAAAATGGCTCTTGTTTCTTGATTACTCAGATTTATGTGGACAATATTATTTTTGGTGGTTCTACTAATGAGCTTGTGTCAAAGTTTTTTGAGTAGATGCATAGCGAGTTTCAGATGAGTCTCATGGGTGAGCTAGAGTACTATTTGGGGCTCTAGATCAAGCAGACCAAGGACGACATCTTCATCCACCAGAGCAAGTACACGCGAGACATGCTGATGAAGTTCCACTTCGGTGGAGAGTTGAAGCCTCAAATGACCCCCAAGGGCACATCTATGGGCCTGGACAAGGACGAGAGAGGCTTCAAGGTCAATGAGAGAGTATCGAGGGATGATCGGATTGCTAATGACTAGAACAGTTGGAGTCATCTTGCCTTCTGAGCATTGCAGTTCTTCAGCCTTGATTGAAGGCTTCATGAGCTCTTGAAGAAAAGTGTTGTTAGGGACTAACATCCGAAACAACCAAGATTTGCCAAGAAGTCAGCACCTAAGTTGCTATCCCAAGGGACATGATGAAACTCAAGGCCACTGAACTTGCCTTCTAGCTTGCGGACCTCTTGACATTAAGCATTCATCTTCTCGTTAATGCAGGTCCAGTCCTTGTTCACCTGACAAATTACTAGTTTGGAATCTCCGTACACCATCAGTCACTTGACTTTGAGGGAGATGGTGATGCGAAGACCGTTAAGGAGGGCTTCATATTCTGCTACGTTGTTTGATGCGGCCACTAGGAGTTGGAGAACATACTTCAAACTTTCACCTTGAGGAGATCTTAGGAGTATTCTGGCTCTAGCTCCTTCAAGACTAAGGGACCCATCGAAGTACATGGTCTAGTAATCTTGGATGACACTTGTTAGTGGGAGCTTAGACTCAGTCCAATCGGCGGTGAAGTCAGTGAGTGCTTGAGACTTGATGGCGGTCTGTGGTTTGAAGTCGATGGTGTATTCTCCATGCTCAATGGCCCATTTGGTGTTGCGTTTAGTGGCGTCCCAATTCAGAATAATATAGCCAAGAGGAAACTCAGTAATCACTTCCAGTGAATGAGCTTGGAAATAATGCTTAAGCTTTCGAGCGGAGATGAGGATGGTATACAGGAACTTCTACACTAGCGGATATCAGAGGTTCGAAGGCCATAGGACTTTGATATGAAATATACTGCTCATTGGACCGGATAGGCGAGTCCTTTTTTGGGTTGATCGATGATCAAGGTGGTGCTGACCACGTGAGTGATGGTGGCAATGTAGAGAAGGAGTACTTCTCTTATCAGCACGGTGAGAATCGGTAGAGTGGTCAAGAACCTCTTGAGGTCAGAGACCGCCCAATCAGCTTGCAGCATCCAGATGAAGTATTCTTTCTTCAACAACTTGAAGAATGGCATTCCGTGCTCTCCCAGCCATGAAATAAATTGGATGAGGGAGGTCATACAACCTATCTAATGTTGTAGGACCAAAACGGACGACTAGAATGGGGGTTAATAGGCACCTCAACAATTCTTTCGAATCGATGGCCTTTTCTAGACACCCAATGCACCTCTAAGGAACAAGTAGAAGCAAATAAACTTTCATAGAAAAATCCTAAAGAAAGTGAGTGCTATCACTCTACTGTCATATATGAAATGATGCGATAGTCTAAGAGATCACAAGCACTGAAAATAATCTAGCCTTCAAAAGCAACTAGTGTCCTAATTGAAAAGACATCAGTACAATTCACACAAGGCAGATTAATAAAGCTTGTAGACTAGACAAACAAATTATCAAGTGCTAGGAAACCATCCAATAGTCATAGATAGATCTATTGAAATAACTACAAGTGCACGAGAATTAAGATAGATATTACTGTTGATTTCCTCCTCATTGCGCACATTATGCCGAACACTATGTCAGCACAAACACTGAGTTCCTTGCACCGAGTGGCAGCTACAGTGCCCTACGCTAGCCCCTAGCGTCGCTGCTGAAACACCCAAGTAGAGCACAAAAACTCTACTCGCAGCTACAGTAATCGAGCTACAGTTACAGTGCTATAGTACACCTTATGCTAACCAACCAAGTCAAGCCTAGGCCAGAACATGATCATCATAAGCTTAAGACATTGGTCTTAGCATAAATTACAATGTCCTAATTCATATCAAAGTGTTATGTTAAGCAGTCCAGAACAATGCAATGCGACACAACAAACCAACCTAGATCTTTTCACTTAAGCATAAAAAGCATGAATTTTTCATTTTTATGATTTTTATGATTTTTATCATTTTATAGTATATTTTTCATGTTAAAGGATATAGATGTCCAAGTTGCATATATGCATCTAAGTAAAGGACTTATCTACTAGGCATGTAAAAGATAGCAAAAGCATTTAGCTTACACATGCTAGTTACTAGAATCAATGGTGATCATTTTTCAATTTTAAAACATAAAAGCCATGCATATGATAGATATCAGATATATCATGTGAACTGAAACAAAGCATGATCATCGATAGATATTCAAAAGCATATACTAGCAAGAATGAGTAAATTAGTTTAATCATATAATAGAAGCAAGATCAAAGTGTAATAAATGGATATGCATGATATGAACTCACACAAAAAGGCTCAAAAAAAGAGTAAAGAAGAAAGAAAAGATTCAAAATATCCTAAGAAGGATACAAAACTCCCAAATCCCCTCGCAAATGCTCAAATGTAGACTGATCCAGTGGTTTGGGGAAATGGCTTTTCCCTTGAACAGGGGTCAAATGACGTCAACCTCTGAAGGCCTCGGACTCGAAGCCCGCTAGGCTAGCGAAGCCCAAAGATGTACAATGGCCCCATCCATCCTAATTTACTCCATGTGCTACAAAGAGTTACACGGCTGAAGGCCAAGCCTCTAGGCTCCCTTCGGAGCCAGGCGATCTGGTACACCTCTGGGACCCCTCTAGAACTAAGTGCTCCAGGCCCCCTCCAGAGCCAAGCCTCTGAGATCCCTTCGGGCCCCCACCGGAGCCTCTTCGAAGCCCTCTTTAGGGCCTTCTTCAGAGTCCCCTACGGGACCCCTTTGAAGCCGCCTCAATAAGCTCCGGCCAAGAACCTCCGATAGGTGCCCCGGCCTAGAAGATGATTAAATATCCCAGTACTACTACAGTGTAAAAGCCATAACAGGGGCCCCTGCCACTGGTATGCCGTATACCTACCCCTGAAGTGATGTATATGTACCACCTCTGTAAAGTTATATGTATAGTAGGCTAGCCTTTTTCCACTCTTACCCTTGTAAAGCCTATCCCATGTAGGGGGTAACTGGGTCTTTTCCTTTGGTCCGTGAGCCTATAAAAGCAGGGCACTGCCTTTGTAACATAGGGGGGAAGATAGAGTCAAATTTATGCCAAATCCACTATAAACTGGACGTAGGGTTATTATCTCTCTTGAGAGGCCTGAACCAGTATAAAACCCTCTCTCTCTAGAAGAACCCTTAGAGGTTCATATCTTATATTCTACAGCTTTACATAGAAACCTGTTTGTAGCTAACGCAATTGCTACAACAGTTGCCACTGTCCGTGGGGAGCCTAGTACTAAAAGTTAGTGTATCTACCACCACTCATTCCCTGGAGTACACCCATGAAGAAAGTGGAGGGCCCCAATAGCCTTCCGCACACCCTTCGGCAGGGGCTTTGGGCACACATCGACGGCCTCTCGACCTTCCTTTATGAAGCCTCAAGAGCCTTCGGGGCTACGAGGCAAGTTTTATACTCCCACGTGAAACCTTCAGTCTCTAGACCCCGTCAAGCTTCCAAAGGTATATGCGCTCGTCCTCAATTACTCGATCCGAAGCCCTGCTTCACCCTATTAGTGAATCGAAATTTCACAGCATTCCGTCAAAAACCCAAAGCCTTGCTTCACCTTATCAATAGCCAAAATCATATCTCATTATATATTTGAAGCCTTGCTTCGCTATGTCAGTTCAAAGCCTTGCTTCGTCATATCAAAATCCCAAAGACTTGCTCCACCCTATCAAGTTCCGAAACCTTGCTTCGTGAGCTACACAGTGCCCCTAGGCCCGTAGCAATAAATCAAAGGACTTCGAGCATGCACTCAAAGCATCCAATAGTCTGGTGTGATCCGCTTCACCATTATCGCTACACGACGCCTTCGAGCTCATAGTGATATAAGAGAAAAGGATTCCGAGCTTGCGACTCGAAGCATCTTGGGGACTCCAAGCTCACAACTCGATGTGTCAAGGATTCCGGGCCCCGGCCCAAAGCATCCGAAAAAGAGTAGAAGGTGGCTCAGAGTAGAAGGTGGCTCCAATAATCTAGCATGATCCATGCCATCCTATCTAAAAAACGAGCTATGAAGCCTTCCTTCGCTCCATTTAAACCGAAGCTTTGCTTCGTTCTATTTAAAAACCGAAGACTGCTTCGAAGGCTACACAGCGCCTCCAGGCCCGTAGCAGAGAGATGGATTCCGGGCCACTAGCCTGATGCATCTAGGGATCCCAGGTTCCGTACCTGAAGTATCGCAAAGCCGGAGGTGGCTCAGGGCCGAAGGTGGCCCAGAGCCGATGGTGGCCCAGAGCCGAAGGTGGCTCAGAGTCGATGTTGGCTCAAACTATCACAGGTTCAGTGAATCCACACCATTCACATTCAAAAATCAAGCTCAGAAGTCCTGCTTCACCATGTAAACACGCTTCGAAGCCTTGCTTCGCATCTTATGAATTCAATATCATTGGCAAGTTAAGTATTTCGAAGCCTTGCTTCGCTTAACTCAAATAAGTCTTCGAAGCCATGCTTCGTTTCAATTTTGAGCATTCGAAGCCCGAGCAAGGCCTTCAAACGATATGACAAGTGTATTCGAGGCAGCCCAAGGTGCACCCCTCCGCATTTTATGATTGCTCACAGTAGCAATGCCAAAGTCCCTAGCCACCACGTGCAAGGGGGGACCGAGGTATATGCATGTGGAGTGTACGAACGAACCGTGCGATGCGTGTGAAGCATATGGACGGAGCGTACGAAATGAGCAATGTGTGCGAAGTATATGACGGAGTATGTGTATACAACAAGGTTTATGTACACGAAGTACATGAAAATTTCCATGCATCGAATGCCAAGTACAAATAATAAGTACACTTACAAGTACACTTCGAAAACAAAATAATACAAATAATTTGTATCTAAACCTAAGAAAAAGCGAGCCTGAGGCCCAAAAGATTCGAGCCCTGCTTGCTCTTCTTTCGGGCAGGGCCCTCTTGGCTAGACGAAGCCCAGTCGGAGCCAGACCTCCCGCAGCTGCACCATCCACGCTTCGAAGCCCGCATAACTCGCCTTTCTTCTTGCAGGTCAGCCCAAGTCCGAAGTGCAGACAGCTCAGCATCAAAGGCAGAAAAATCTAAGGCTTCATCACCTAGTAAAGCTGTGCCCAAAGACTGGACCCCTTCGCCACATAAGTCTACCTCAAAGCAGCTTATGTCAGGAGAGGACGAAGGACTCTGAAGGGGCTCCGTCTTCACGGAGGCCAACAGCTCCTAGGCTATTTCGGGAATAACTTCGCTGCTAGGACCCCTCGGAAGTTTGAACCGAGGGGGGCCTTCGGACCTAGCCACCTCGAGCACTACCCAATGCTGACAAAGCGCTTCTAAATCCTAGAGCACTTTGAAGTCAACATCCGAAGGCTGAGCCTGGGCAGGTATAAAATACCCCCACATTTTTATTAATAAATTTACAAGTTATTTTGTATGCCTACGACTAAGAATTACAAAGAAGCCTAAGAAGATATACACCTTCGACGGCAGAGGGTTCGATGCCGAAGGCCAAGTTGGCATGGCACGTGCCCTATCTCGACATTGGAGCCTGAGGACTGCTTCGCACCCTTGAGACTTTCAAGGTTCTTGAAGCCAATGCCACTCTCCGCGGACTGCAGGGGCAGGCAAAGTCAAACGAGGGCCTCTAAAGACTACCGATGTGGTCAGGGTCACTGCTTTGAGGTGATTGCACCCCACTTCATGGAGTAGTTGCAACACCCCTTGGCCAGCAACCAATTCAGCCATCAACGCGAAGCCCGTCCGCATCACCTCCATCATCGTCTCGTCTATCAAAAGAAATTCAAGGCGATCCCTGATCGGATCTTGAGTACAGAAGTCCGGAGCCTAGCACTAGGTCCCCAAGTGCTCCAAGACTTTAGTTAGAGTTGAGGTGGCCTTATCAACCCCTCTGACCATGAAGCCTTCCAGAGCTTGGCTGGCGGCGCGAAGATGAAAGTTCTCCACCGTCAGCTTTGCGCTGGCCTCCTCGAAATACCGAAGTGCTTCCTCAAGCCTCTCCGTCTCCCAAGATATTTTCTCCGTGGCTTTGTTTTCCCAAGCTACATCCTACTTCAATGCCTCAGCCGCTGCCTCGGTTTCCTTTTGACTTTCGATGGACTCCAAAGCCTAGCACCAGAGGGTTTCATATCCCTCCACCAATATGTTTTATCAGCGGCCCACAGAGGTTGCTGCCGCTTGACTTAACACGAAGGCCTGGAAGGATTCAAGAAGTCTTTAATATTGAGAAGAACTACGTAATGTACAAACACTCTACGAAGCCTCGTTTACCTGAAGGATGGCCTCACTAGCGTTTATAAAGAGGTCACTGTGGTGATTGTGGCTGATCTGCGCCACCAAGTCCCCCATCGTAAGAGCCACAATGTCGTCATAGAAGACATCGAAGGACACATCCATAGAAGGCCCCCTCGAGAGCAGGGGTCATATCAAGGGCACCTGGTTCGCGAGCACCCCTGGAGTAGGGCTCTGGTCTACTACATTCACCTCTTCGTCCAGGTGCTCTCGAGGGGTCCCTCCGCCGTGGTTGCCGCCCTCGTCTTCTTCGGACGAAGAGTCCTCTTCGGATCCCGAAATACTGCTACCATCACTTCCTCTATTGCTATTGGAATCCATATCGAGTAGACCCTGTCGCAACTATAGGCCTCGCATCATCGCCAACACCTAAGAAAAAATACAAGTCAATGCATACAAGTATAAGAAGAAGCATGATCCAGGCATTTACCTCTGCCAGCCTCCTCCTTCCTCGAAGAAATGTCTTCGAATGTTGTGGGAGCGAGGTGTCTCCCTCAGTCCCTCTACTGGGCTGATTGGGTCCCAGGCTCCGCATTCAAAGGGGCCGCCTCCAAAGCCTCCTCCATCACTACTGTCACTGCAGCCTCCGGTGCCAACACTTCGGTCATGGCAGTGAGAGCAATCTCTAGCTCCCCTCTGACGGCAAGGTCCGGAGATACTTGCTCCTCCGCGCCAAAGGCTTCGGTCACTTAGGGACTCGAGCGAACCCTTCAAGACTCCACGACCTACGATGCCTCAGGCTCCTCGTTGTCCGCCCTCTTTCTCTTCAAACCGCTCGCTGAAGGGGCCGAGTTGGTGAAGTCCAAAATAGTTTGGAAACCCTCGGCACTGAGCTAGGTCCATACTCTGTTCCACCTTTCCCAATACCCCACCAATGTGAGCCTCCGGATCTACTCGTCTAGTGTTGGAGGTCCCACAACACGTTCGGCCTCTACTATGGCCTCCTCTTGAGGTCGTATGTCGCACACAGCTTCGTCAGAAAATCTAAGTTACACAAGCAAAATTGCAACACGTGCGAAGACAAAGAGCTCAAAGCCTTACCAAGGTGCTCCGCTGATACATCCCTCAGACCGTTCGGGTCCGAAGCCAGAAATAAATTTTCTGGCCAAGAGCATGCGAGGGGCTAAGCCAAAGGGTTATAAACTCCTCGGCCAAGTCCCACATACTCATCTTCGTCGCTACCTTTTGCAGCAGCAAGATCCTCGACTGAAGCATCTCGGAGTCTGACAACACTTTGGCTTGGACACGGTATGAAATGAGCACATTGGTACTCTGAAGGGGGGAGTCCCTGACCACCGAAGCATAGAACCACTCCTTGTCCCACTTCGAGTACCACCGGTTGTTTACGACCCTCATCCGGTAGTCGTTCAAGAACTCTTTGCGGAGCTGGAAGTTGGCGCTCCTGAAGGCCAAAACCCTATCAATGCCGTCTGACCCCTCCCTTCACTTCGGCTCACAGCTGGCGTCGAGGAGGGAGACAAAGACATATGGTCACCCTTCGCATCCTTCGGCTCTCATGGCCCATTTGAAGATTGTGAGCCATGAAATAACATTTGGGGACAGGTGAGGGGGTTCCAAATTATAAGACATGAGCCCTGCCTCGAAGAAGGCCTCAAAGACCATGACTTCATTGGGCCGCAACCTCGGGATGATTTCTGTCTTCGTAGGTACTCGAAGGTGAACGACTTCAGAAATATTCTCCTCATAGATTTACCGGATGGACTCCTCCGTGGAGGCCAAAGACCACAATTCCAAAGTTTGTTCGAACTTATCTTATGGCGATCGGAGGTCAGTCAGCTCGAGACGTCTCGCTACAGGCTTTGTCGCAGCTGTAGCCACTGCTTGGGCTTCAACGGATCTTGAGCCCCGACCCAAGGATGAAGCCTTCTTCAACAAAATCTTCTTCGACATCTCGCAAGGCACTCCGGCATGAAGGGTTCTAAGGGGCTCTGGAGCAAAGCGCGCACAAAGCTCGAGGAGAATGCAAAGAACGAAGGTGGCTAGGGGCTCAAACGGGAAGCAAATGGAAGGCGTGAGGAGCACAATGGATGGCCAAGTCCTTTTATAGGCGGTAAAAAGCAACTGCGCACGCTACAGCGATGTTTTTGTCACTAGGAAACCAACCCCCACAGTCTCTGACCGCTGGGGGCCAAGGTAGTTTATGAAGCGAACCGTTGCACTCCGCATAGTAACGGCTCAAATTTTGACCATTGCGGAGCCGTTCGGACTCCCCGAGGGCATCCCATCCGTTCCATACGTGCATTTATTTTTTGCGTGGTTCGAAGTTGGCCTCTAGGCCTAGGCTCCGGAGGCTTGTTAATCATGAAGCATCATTTTATAGGCTTCATTTGCCTCAGGGCACACGCACCCCTTCGCTGTGAAGGGCTATGTGCGAGGGGATACTTTTGGGGAAATGACTTTTCCCTTGAACATGGGTCAAATGACGATAGCCTCTGAAGGCCTCGGACTCAAAGCACACTAGGCTAGCGAAGAGTAACTCCATCCCAAATTACTCCAAGTGCTGCAAAGAGTTACGTGGTTGAAGTACAAGCCTCCAGGATCCCTCTGGAGCGAGGCGCTTCGGGATGCCTCCGGGATCCATCTAGAACCAAGTGCTCTAGGTTGCCTCCGTGCCCCCTCCAGAGCCAAGTCTCCGGGATCCCTCTGGGCCCCCACTGGAGCCTCTTCGGAGCTCTATTCGGAGCCTTCTTCGGTGTCACGTCCGGGACCCCTTCGAAGGCCCTCAATAAGCTCCTGCCAAGACCCTCCGATAGGTCCCCCATCCCAGAAGATAATGAAATAGCAAAGTACTACTATAGTGTAAAAGCCATACCAAGGGCCCCTACCGCTGGTATGCCATATACTTACCCCTGAAGTGATGTATATCTACCACGTCTGTAAAGTTATATGTACAATAGCCTAGCCTTTTTCCCCTCTTACCCCTTTAAAGCCTATGACATGTAGGGGGTAACTGGGTCTTTTCCTTTGGTCGGTGAGCCTATAAAAGCAGGGCACTACCCTTGTAACATAGGGGGGAAGATAGAGGCAAAATTATGAAAAAACTATAAACTGGATGTAGGGTTATTATCCCTCTTGGGAGGCCCAAACCAGTATAAAACCATCTCTCTCTCTCTCTAGAAGAACACTTTGAGGTTCATATCTTATATTCTACAACTTTACATCGAAACCTGTTTGTAGCTAACGCAATTGCTACAACAGGTATCAACATGAACAGGGTCAATGACATCAATATGTTTGGCTTTTGAATGAAGACATGAGTTTTTCCTTACACTAATTGCACTAGTGCTGTCAAAAAACAAAGGCACTCTAGAAGTGAAAGACAACCCAAAATAATTTAAAGTGGAAATCATCCAAACCAACTGTGAGCAGTAGCTAGTAGCAGCTACATACTCAGCCTTAGTAGTGGAAAGTGCAAATCAAGATTTTTTACGCGAAGACCAAGAGACAAGCGAAGAGCCAAGAAACTGGCAAGTACCAGAAGTCGACTTTTGATCCAACCAGCACTCATCAAAATTAGCATTGTAAAAACTAGATAACTGAAGAGATGATGATGCATAATAATAAAGACTGAGATCAGGTGCATATGTAAGATACCTGAAAATGAGATTGATCGTCTACCGATGAGACGCGCGTGGTGAAGGCTATAAGCCTGCGCACAATCTGACGGCAAACTGAATGTCCGGTCTCGTCACCATCAGGTATAGAAGTGATCCAATCATCCCTCGATACTCTCTCTCTTTGACCTTGACGCCACTCTCTTCCTTGTCCAGGCCCCCAGATGTGCCCATGGGGGTCATCTGAGGCTTCACCTCTCCACCGAAGTCGAACTTCTTCAGCATGTCTCACGTGGACTTGCTTTGGTGGATGAAGATGTTGTCTTTGGTCTTCTTGATCTAGAGCCGTAGAAAGTCTTTGAGCTCACCCATGAGGCTCATCTCAAACTAGTTGTGCATCTGCTTAGAAAACTTGGACACAAGCTCATTAGTACAACCACCAAAAATAATGCCGTCTATGTAAATCTAAGCAATCAAGAATTCAGAGCCAACTATGAGAAAAAAGAGTCTTGTCCACCGAACCCATCACAAAGTCATTTCCCAAAAAAATTGCTTTAAACAATTATACCAAACCCCGTGGGCTTGCTTCAGACCATATAAAGCTTTCTGCAACTTAAACACATGTCGAGGAAAATTACGGTTTTCAAAACCAGGGAGCTGCCTAACATAGACCTTCTCCACTATATACCCGTTCAGAAAAGCACTATTGACATCCATTTGAAAAAGCTTAAAATCTTTAGAAGTAGTGAAAGCCAAAAGTATGCAAATGGACTCAAGATGGGCAATAGGGGCAAAAGTCTCCTCAAAATCAATACCCTATTTTTGGCAAAAACCCTAGACAACTAATTGAGCTTTGTTGCACACCACAACCCCATATTTACCTTGCTTGTTCTTAAACACCCACTTGGTGCCTATAGGGTTGCATCTAGGTGGCAGCTCAACTAGTGTCCAAACCCGATTGCGAATAAAATTTCCAAGCTCTTCTTGCATGGCATTTATCCAATTTGCATCAGATAAAGGGTGAGAAACATCTCTAGGCTCAAAGGTGACAACAAAAGTAGACTCAACAAAAACAGCGAGTGAACCAGCCTGTCAACGCAAAGATCTCGTATTGAGATCACCAATGATGAGCTCTGAGGGGTTATTACGCTTAACTATTCGAGATCCTTGGTGATCAGATGTCACCTCACAAGAGTCAATAGCTGGCACCTCTGGACTCGACTGAGGGGGCTCAATCGAAGTGGAACTGGTGATCAGAGGTCTGCCCTCATCCTCAGTCGATGTCTCAGAAGGTGTGGGGTTTGCAGGCTATGTAGGAGGCCCGCCCACATCAATAGCGGGAGTGTCATCATCTTACTCGAAGATGGACTCTCCAAGCTCATCATCACCAAAAAGCTCAAAAGAATGAGTGAGGGAAGGCATGGACTCATCAAAATAAACCTCACATGTCTTGACAAGCTGGAGGGAGTCGAGGTTCTAAACACGGAAGCCTCGAGAATGCAAAGCATAACCAAGAAAGACTCCATCCCAACAACAAGACTCAAACTTGTCCAAATGCCCTGCCTTCTTGAGCAGAGAGCACTTGCATCCAAATGCTCGCAAGTGGATCACCTTGGGCTATCTGGTAAACCGCAACTCATATGATGTCTTACCTAGGTAAGCTCTAAGAAAAATGCGGTTGGCGATAGCAAGTTGTGTTCATAGCTTCAGCCCCAAAACAATTAGGATTCTTATGCTCATCGAGCATCGTCCTGGCCATCTCGACTAGCGTGCAATTCTTTCATTCCACAATGTCATTCTGTGAGGAGTGTAAGGGCAGAAAACTGGTGCTCAAGACCCTAATCACTATAGAAGCTGATGAATTGAGAATTCTTGAACTCAGAACCATTGCCAGAGCGAATTGCTCGCATCTGACCATTGTTCTCATTCTTCAGCTTCAGGATCAGGTCATGAACAAAATGGAAAGCCTCATCCTTAAACTCCAAAAGAAAACCCACGAGTATCGAAAAAAATCGTCAACAATCACAAGCGTGTACCACTTCCCACCGACTGAACGTACCCGAGCTAGACCAATAGTATCCATATGTAACAACTCTCTTGGGTACGAAGTCATCACCTGAGTCACAGGTTCATGAGAAGCGGAAACTATCTTACCATTACGATAGGGATGGCAAACTAAATCGTTCTCCATCTTATGCTTGGGCAATCCTCGGATGAGGTCCATAGAACTCAATCTGACTTGCAAATCAAAGCTAAATGACCTAACATCCTATGCCACCTCTAGAGCTCAGAGGAGGATCCAGAAATCAAATAGTGAGATAGGCCAAAAGAAGTAGAGAAATCAATCCGAAAAAACATACCAAAGGGTAAGATCTAGCAAACCAAGATCCTCTAGAATCAACAAGAGATCATTCTTCAAAGAGAAATGCTCAGAAATTTGAATTGAGCAAAAACCATGTACCTTCCCTTGACCATTCTTCTTGAAGGTGATGTATTCCTTGGAGCTCGGGGAAGTGAGCTTGGAGAACCATCTGCGATGTCCCGTCATGTGGCGAGTGCATCCCGAATCTATGATCCATATGTCCTCCAAGCCTAGATCCTACAAAATCAATGGTCATAAGGGGGAGAAAACGGTCCAACACCAGGATTAGCAAAAGAGCTAAACCAGTGTCGAGCCATCTACTCAAAGAAAGGAAAGCAGTAAGAAGTGTAAAAGTCTAGACCAAATGCAGCTCAAAGCATGGTCCTCTATACTGCCTAGAGTCACGACGATGAGGTCCAAAGCACCCTCCAGAGCATGGCATGAAAGCTTTCTCCTCTACTACATCCTACACGACGCGTCTTGGCATCTAGCCTCTCTCCGCGTCGAGGGACTCTTTGTCTACCACCCTACTAGTAGAACTGCTCCTACCAACCTTGAGTTCTCTCAGCTCTCTCAACCTGCTTCCTCCTAAAGTAGAACTCCGCAAGATGCCCGTCTCTTTGACAGAACTCATAGTGATAGGTAGGATTCTCAGGATGTGGTTGAGTCTTTGGTTTCTTGGGCTTGGTGGTGTTGGGTGTTGGCTCTTTGGTGTAAGAGGGTCCAGGTAGATAGTCAATAGAAGTGTGGAGGTGCTTGGGTTTTGGGATCCAGATAGGTTTCTTTGGCAGATCTCTAGGTTTCTCTTGGAAGACACCATCCTTTGGCCGACTGGCCTGAAAGGTCTCAATGGAGTGGGTCTTGGGATATCTCTATTCAAGGGTCCTCTTACTCCACTCTAAAGCCCTACTCACAGCACACTCAAAATCAACCTGGGTGTAGGTGTAACCTACTCCAAACCTATCCCGCCTCTTGAACTATTGGATCATCATGCAGATCTAAGTATCTCTGGCACTCACCCAACTCAAGATCTAACAAAGGTAAGAATTCTTCATCCTCAGAGACAAGAAGTTCTCACATACAGTCAGTGGAACTGACAATGTCTCAAGCTCAAGCTTAGTCTGCTCCAACTCAGCTCTAACTCTCTAGCTTGCCCGACTACTCATCTCCCTTTGCTATCAACTCAGTTAGGTCAGCTATATGGGATGGGTAGTCTCTACAGGGCACGACAATAGTGGCATGAGCATCTTTCAGCTCCAGCTAAGTGCTTTCGAGCTCAGTGGCCAAAGTGTCTCCCCATCAATCCTTTTAGTGTACCTCGACTTCAGAGAAGTCAGGTCACCCAGCAACACCTCACAATTAAGGCACTCACTGCTCTCACCCAAATGGGGAAAAGAAGATAGACTCTCAATCTTGCTATTGGCCATAGCATGCTCACTCTCTAGCTCATCTACCCTCTTCTTAACCCTCCTAAGCAGTTTCTCCCGATACTTCAACTCATAACAGTTCTCTTCTCTTCTAATAATCAATGACTTCTCACTCATAAGAGGATACCTTCTCATCGTCGTCATCGCCGGAGTTGTCAGAGGAGCCCATTGATGGATATGCTCGAGAAAATTCCGTCGTTCGGAAGTTCCGATAGGTAGTATCGGAAGTTCTGATTATTGTCTGGTCTTGAGTCAAAAAGCAAAAATTGCTTTGGAAGTTTCGACATGGTATCTGAAGTTTTGACAAGCCAAAAGTTCCGATTTGGAATCGGAGAGAATTGTATTGATCAGAAGTTCCGATATGTGTATCGGAAGTTCCGAGATGGGCAAAAACAGATTGGATCTGTTGTGTGTCGTATTGAATTGGGGGACCTAAAACATCCTGTTGGAAGTTCTGATCTAGGATATAGAGTTCCAAAGTGGGCAAACAGATTTGTTGTAACCAATTTGTGCGTTTCGAGATGTGCATGACTCGGGGCTCTCAGGCCTATATAAAGAGAGGAGGAGGAGGTCTTGGAGACAAACAATAATCATAGATTAGACCTAGCCACCATAGACTCCTCTCCTCCCTTTCTTGATGTCAATTGTTGAGGTCAAGGATTTCCTATCTCTCACGTGCGGTGCTAGCATCCTTCCATGGAAGGAACTTCATCCATGTACGTGTGGATACCATGGAGGTGTTTCTCCAACAGCGATGCTCGTGGACTTCTTCACGTGAACAACTACATCATATTCACTAATTGGATTGGCGAGGAACAACTAGGACAAAGCGATGATAGGCTTGACATGCTACTCTGACATCTTCTTCCGCTACACCTAGCACATCTCATGCTATAAGGTAACGATCTATGATCTCGAATGCGCATGGGTCTTGGGCTTAGGGAAGAAATTTTGAATTTACCGACTAGCGTAGCTCCCCTATTCCCCAATAGTGGTATCAGAGCCTACGTGCGTACTGTTCGATCTGGATCCCTCATGTATGGAGATACATGGTGGAAATTAGATTAGATCTCTTTCTATCCATGACAAATTGGAATTTCTAATATTGATTAGAAGTTCTGATGGCGGACACAGAGAAAATTTATTTTTTTTCTTGAACATTGTCCTTTAAGGTAGAAATTTCTATAGAATAATGCAAATTGGAGATGATGAATGTAAGAATGTGATATTTGAGAATGCATGATTGCATGATGAGTTTTAGGCCTCTAGCAACATGTAAAATTCATGTTGAATTCAAAAATGTACTTGCATGTAGGATGTTCCTTGCGGTTGTTCTAGCATAGGTAGCATCCGTTGATGCAATCTTGGTTGAGAATTCATGTTGTTTTGCATGATCTTATTATGTCTCTATCACCTTCGGTTTCTAGCATCACTACATCAGTAATGTTCATTTCTAACCATTCGTAAATAACAAGTTTGAAGAACTAATGACAAAGGAACATCACCGAAAAAGCATCAGTTCGAATGTTCAATTTCATTATTTGTTTTTGATTTTATTATTGTGCTAGAATAGGCTCATTACTAGTGACTTATAATATAAAACATAAGGAGTAATTTACTGCTAGCCCCAATGGGGGAAAACATAAGATCTTAGATTTTTCTTCATCAGATTTGTGTCGGTGCATTTAGTTATGCAATTTCCAGAGTGGAATGCTGCACACGTAATACAGGAAGAACATGCTCAGTTTTGATAAGTGTGCATAATGTTCTTATACCAGAAAGTTGCTGCAGCCTATGAGGACATGAGAAAAGCACTTGGTGCTTGCAGGTAACCCACTTGTCTTGCTGAGGCAACAATTATGTTTTTGGAATAACATGTTGAACCATCTTTAGGAAAACACTTGTATTACACCTTTTTTATTTATTCCAAGAGTGCTTTAGAAGTTTTTGAAGCAAGGCTACAAGAGTCTTCTGATCAAGAATTTGGAGTTATAAGTTTCTATGAGGACTCCATAATGTGACTTGGTTGATATTTAAGTGACATCCTTTGTTGTCTATATTAAAAGTGGTGCCACTCTAAATTTGGCCAATATGCAAGGAGCCACTGAAGCTTGTTGACGGTGGTCAGTACTAGAGAACTTTTGTTTACATCAAGGATGCCATTGAAGATGTTATGTTGATGATTGTATAGCTTCTCTTTGGATATATACAATGTAGGACTAGCTAATGTTGATGTAATATATACCACTAATTTTGGGGACAACTAGTGATGAACTAAACTTGATGTGTGGTAATTGATTTGGATATTGTGGCCTTAATTTCTGATTTGCATGAATATATTGTGTTTATGTGTTTAATGGATATATATGTGTCGAATGAAGTATTTGATTTGATGTTGAATGTATTATTTCATGGCATCATCATCCTTGTTGGCATGAATGTCATGTCAGCATGCCATGTAAGCGCTATAGTGCTGATGTGGTTGGTATTTTTATGACGGCTTTGGTGTTAATCTGTGATCGTTCATTTTTGTCATTAGCTTCGGGCTTGGGCGGGCTTGGATTGGATGTGGGATGGACCAAAGAGGCTGAGGTTGTTTTATGATGGTAAAAAAACGTCATATATTGAGCTTATTCGTGACAGTTTGAAAGAACTATCACGTAGGTTAATCCATGACGCTCAATACATGACATTATCTAAAACCATCATAGATACATTTTTATGACGGTTTTTCACAATCCGTGATAAAAACTGTACGTCATGAATCACGAGAATTCTCGTAGTGGCATATAATGCTTCAAAACAATCAGTCATAATTAGCTTACGCCGCCAAGTCTTTTCACACGGTCATCTCACATTCATTACCATTAGCCAGAAAAACTCTTCACCTTCTTCTTCGCCACCCACGAATGGTCTGATGTAGTAACCAAAGAATCACCCTGGTCAATAAATATCTAGCCTTCTCCGTATTTTTCTTTTCACACTTTCTACTCATACCGCTCCGGTTCTCAACCCATTGTCATCGGCTGCTAGTGCTATTTGATCATCGCCGTCTTGCCACATTTTTCTTTGTCACACCACACTGAAAGGGCAGCGACATGGCTGATATAGACAGGATCCCCTTGGTAAGTCTCTGCTCCTTTATTTGTTTGGCCGTTTCCCTCTCCCCTTTTCTTCATGTATTCATCCTTTTTCTTCATGGTTTTCATCCCTTTTCTAAACCATTTTCTCACATATAGGCCCTTTAGAACTAGTTCTTTATCCTAATAGTCACCCATCTGTATAGTTTCTTTTTGGGACCCTGGGTAACCCCGATCCTCTTGACCTTATAAATGACTAGACCTGGCAAATCCCCTTTGAAATGTTCTCTCATGTGTCCCTCCGACTGCTACATTGGTTTTGTGCTTTTTCCTTCCTCCATTCCTAGCTGGCGTGACTGGTACCTCACGGTATCGGCCACTTACCGTGCTTTCTGGGATGAGATTGATGTCGGTCACTGTATCGGTCTCTCCCTTGTCGCGTCATTCTAGGATGAACCGATGTTGGCCGCATCGTGTCACTTTTGGTCCGATGCTCTCAATGCTTTTCTCCTTGGCCATGGAGCAATGAGACCCACCTTGCTTGATGTCTACTTATTGACTTGCATTGACATCAGTTCACCGGTCCACCCCTTCTCACTTTGTTCCAAACCGTCACACGATCTTTGTACTGACTCGGTCGATAACTAGGGTTGATACATCAGGTGGCACAATAAGAAATTTGGCCCGGTAAGTAGTCGCGAACAAATTGCTTTCCTCACCCTTTGGCTTGAGGAATTTGTCCTCTCCGTGTCGGCCCCGGCCCCAACCCTTCAATTCCAATACTTGGCCGAACGGCTTGCCACCCATCTGCAGATCCCCTTGGGTTGTTATCTTCTTTGGGCCACCTACCGTCTCCTCCACCTGTTATCGGTTGACTTATCGGCTGACAACTTCATCAGCTGGCGTTAGGGTCCCACGTTGTTTCTTTAGCTTTGGCTGAATGCCTAAACTATTGACGCCACTGCAGGGGCCCCTTTTCCATTCACTCTTTCCCACCAACTTTTCAGAGTTAGCCACTCCAACTTTTCGTTTGTGTCACTCCTTGGTCAAAGCGGCCTCGTATCGTCCTCCCGTTCTTATCTCCACTGCGGCTTTGGCCTCATCTTTCAAAGGATGAGAAACCATGGGTGGTTTTGACCTGGATGATGAGTGATTGACAAGGATGAGCATCTGAGCGACTGAGAGTGTTTTGAGTGCATCGAGGGTTTCGATGTGGAATGGAGGTTTGGCTATCGAGGGTTTCGACGGTGCATCGCGTTCTTGTTTTGGCTTGCCTTGTTTGTGTAGGGTGGAGATGCTAACCGACTGTCAACGGTGGGTGATCGAGGGTAGAGCGTGGATCTTGTTGCCGGAGGATCAGGGAGGTCGGGTGAAGTTGGAGAAGATCTCAAGAGTGCACGAAGAGACGAAGCGAGACTTGGATGAACGGCTGACTTCGATGGCGTGTCGACTGGGTTCGCGAGAGGGAGGACAGGACAAGCATTAAGGCGACTCGAGGGGATCGAGAGCGGAAGTGGCTTGCTAGCGCTCGGAGTCGTGAAGCGGTGTCACAAGTCGAAGGGTTGAGAGGCTTTGTCGGTTTTTGCTGAAAACCGTCGAATCGTTAAATGTTTTGTTAATTCAAAAATTTGTGTCTAGTATTAGTTTAAATTTTCAGTTTTGTAGTGTAACCTCTTGGTATAATTTTTAGAGTGGTTCTACTCTGAAATTATATTAAAAGGAGAGTCAATTTGTAATTTTACTTTTAGTTTTTATACGGTAATTTTCAGAATTGCTAATTCTGAAATTACTAAGGGTCTATGTGTAAAATGGGGGCTTCTAGAACATGAGTTGGTAGGATATTATCCCCCCAAGTTGGCTGAGCCATTAGAGAGCTTTAGAGACAAATTCTGCAATGAAAATACACGAGAAAACATGAGTTTGAAGTAGCTTTGGACGAGGAACAGTAATCTGCAGAACTTTTCGGATCAAACACAGTAATTTTGGCAAGACTATTCACTTTATGTTTCCAGTGCTGGTTCATGTTTGTGATTAAATTCGATTTTGTGCTGCGTTTTCTAGAAAATCTAGCGTAGAACTTGATCTAGATGTCCAAGTAACTTTTGTTGTGCATGAATTGAATGTTCCCTTTTTGAAAGTTCCAACATGCTTCTATGATTTCTTCTGAATTATTTTGCTGATTGAGGAGCCATGCTAAAGAGCGTGGGCCTCATGGCTACAGATGTGATGAGTCATTGTCAACGGTAGTCAAAGAGGACTGAAGAGAGAGAGAAGACCTGCTGTGTATGGGTCGCGTGTGACTCAGGTACATGGGCAGCGAGCGACTGTCAGGCAGAGGGGCCGCGAAGACGGGCTGGCCCAATCTGGGTACATGGGCTAGGAGCAGCAGAGGATCCACTGGGATGTTGACCAGGATTGACTCAGGTACACGGGCGGCGAGTGATTGCCGGGCTCTGAGAGCTGCGGAATCGGGTCGGCCCAATCCGGGTACCTGGTGCAAAGTTGGTGGATGCTTTGTCAGTTTCGGTGCAAAACTGACAACCGCTGATCTCGCATCGGACTATTCAGAGGCGAAGTCGTAGGCGCTACGAAAGCTCTGCTTTTGGATAAGTCATATGTAAATAGGAGTTTACTATTTTGTCCTTAGGCCCACAGTCAGTCAATCAAGTCTGTAAAAATATCCTAAGGGCAGTTTGGTCTTTTCCTTTTATTTCAGCGTCTGTAAAAAACCCTAAGGGTCTGATGGAATATTCCTAGGCTATTGGGCTGCCTATAAATAGGGCCCCAATCCCTAGGGTTAGGTTACCCTTTTCTGAAATCACTTTACTAATCAAGAGTGGGTCTTTTTTTGTTCATCTCTCCATGTGCTTCTTCCTGCGACCGCCGCCATCATCTATTGCGCACGACGTTCCTGTTCATCACAAGCAAATCAAACTGTGTGTTTTTGTCTCATAGGTTTCTGCTTGCCTCAATTTGCGTGCGTTTGTTTACTGTTGCTTTCTCTCTGGCGTTTTGTCTCACTCCATCGCCGCTGTTCATCGGAAGCAATCTCATGTTTTTGTTTTGTTTAATCACCTCGATGGTTGTGCCTTGTTTGCTTCTTCCGATCTGAGATTGCTGCAGAAGTATTCACTCAAGTGCCTATGAGTTTTAGCACTACAGTCTACGATCTGTGTTACAGGCTAGTGGAGACAGGAGCCTGACACAGTTCTCGATGTCTCTGTTTGCTTTCGGATAGTTGATTTTCTTTTGTGCTGAAAAAGTTTGTTCCATGCAAGCTTTGTTCTAACTTCATGTGACTTTGAAAGGTTGTGTCTACCTTCGCTATCTTGCATACTTCTCTTATGTTCGGTTCATTTTGCAACAGTTACGTGTGCTGCGAAGACTTCATTTGTATTCCTCGCACAGTTTGTATTCTTCGAATGACTAGCTTTGATTTGCACAGCCTGTAAGCTTCGAACTACTGTTTTCGAACAGACTCCGGTTCGAAGTGTCTTGTTGTGGGTCTCACTCAGTCTGTACTTTCGGAGGTTGTGATTAGAAGTGTGTTTCTAGGCTTCGGTTTCTTGTGTGAAAACACCAGAGGACTCCGATTCGAAGTTGGTCTGTGATTCGAAGGTCACTACTCCGGTAGTCATACTTCGATTAATCTGGCATCGAAGGTTGTGTTGCAGGCTTCGATTTTTCTCTGTTAAGCTTCGAAGTTGATTTTTCTTGTGTTAAGCTTAGTAGCTTCGAAGTGTGTTTTTCGAAGCAGGCTTCAGTAGCCTCACACTTCGCACCAAAGCATGTTTTGCAGTTTGCGACATTCTTCACCGAACTAGCTTCGATTCCATCAACCTTCGGCACGTCCACTACAAACTTCGTCAGCCTTCGACAAAGGACTTCGAAGCACACTTTGGCACAACCTTCACAGGCTTCGACGTTGCAGGCTTCATCAAGTAATGAACTGGAGACAACCATGAACAGTAACCCTTCATCTCTTTTTACGTGCACTCAGATTAATTGCAGTTGTGATTTATTTTGTGAACCTTAATCTGCCCATGTGTTGAGTGCTTAGTTAATCTGCCTACTAGCACTGTGTTGGTGTCTTTTCGATTAGGACACCGGTTGTTGTTAGGCTAGATCATTTGAGGCTCTGTTGATCTGTTCACCTTTCTTTGTTAAGTCTGTTAAGGTGCGTTGGGTGTTGGGAGCAGGCCATTGATTCGAAAGAATTTTTAAGGTGCCCATTCACCCCCCCCCCCTCTCTAGTCGCTACTTTCGGTCCTACAAGTGGTATCAGAGCCTGGTTAGGTTTTTTTTCCATACCTTAACCGGTTTCTAAAACCCAGTAGTGATCATGACGTCTCCTGGAAAGGTCCCGTCCTTGGAAGCTTATGGCTATAATTATTGGAAGACTCGCATATGAGCATATCTCATTAGCCAAAGCTCGGACATCTGGGACATCTATATTCACGCTACTTTCATAGTGTTGCCTGTTGCTGAGCGTAATTCTCTAGATATTATTGCCTAGCATCAGAACAACAACAAAGCAGTGAATATTCTGTTATCTGGTTTAGGTCCCACCGATTTTGAGCGTGTGAGTCATCTCTCCACTGCGAGAGAGATCTGGTCTACCCTTCAGGCACACATGAGGGGACAGCCCAGGTCAAGGCTCGGCTCTATCAGACCTACCGACGTGAATATGAGAATTTCACACAGAAGCCGGGTGAATCTGTTGAAGCGTTGTTTGGTCATTTTCAATCGATCATAAACAAGCTTTGGGACAACAAGGCTGAGGGTGTTCAGTTAGTCTTCGATCATGAGCAGGCGCTCAAGGTTCTCCATACCATGGACCCTAAGATCTGGGAGATCAAGGTATCATCTATCATTGAGAGCACATCTTATGATACCTTGACCATTTCTTAGTTGTTTAGCAAGCTGAAGGCCACTGAGGTTGATACCCAGTTGAGATCAAATCTCACTGGCTCTGGTTCAAAGACCCTAGCCCTTGTTACACCTTCTTCTAATCCCTCCTCTATGAGTTGTGCTGGGTTCTCTTTGATGTCTATCACTGAGGACCAGCTTGAGTCGTTAGGAGATGATGACCTGTGTCTCTTTAACAACCAGGTGTGTCGTGTTTATGACTAAGGGATGTTCAAAAGACACGGCACGAAATCCGGGTGCTTTGAGTGTGGTGTTCCAAGACACTTCCTCATCGACTGCCCCACGCGCAATGGTCACAAGAAGGGCACCGGTGGTGGCTTCCATGACTCCGGCAAGCACGACTGCTCCTCCTTCACCAAGGGCAAGACAAAGACCAGATTCTTCAGAAAGGCCCTGAGGGACTACCGGCGTGAGAACAAGAAGCGCGACAAGGCCTTCTTCGCCAAGATGGAGAAGAGCTACTCCAAGCGGTCCACGTCTTCTTCCTCTTCATCGAGCTCAAGCGATGAGGAGATTGTCATCAGGAAGGGGAAGGACAAGGACGATCCGGTAGGCCTTTGCTTCATGGCTTTCGGGGACAGACCGAAGAACCGCTCACATCAATGCCGAAGATCCCACAAGAGATTCTACTCAATGGCTCTTGGGGATAAGGAAGAGAAGGGCTCCTCCGATGACTCCGACGACGACGAAAATGAACGTGAAATCGTTGATTTACTTGAAAGCAATCGTCAGGAGTTAAAATATCACAAAAAACTGCTTAGGGGGGCTCAGAAAAGGATAGATGAATTGGAGAGTGAGCTTGTCGTGGCCAACGACAGAATTAAGAGTCTATCTTCTTCCCCTTGCTTGGGTGATAGTAGTGAGTGCCCAAAGTGTGAGGTGCTTCTGTGTGACCTGTCGACTCTGAAGTCCAGGTACACAGAAAGGGTTGATGAGAGGGACACTTTGGCCACTAAGCTTGAAAGCGCTCAGCTAGAGCTGAAAGATGCTCATGCCACTGTCGTCGTGCCCTGTGCTGATTGCCCATCCCATCTAGCTAGTCTAGTTGAGCTGAAAGCCAAGGGTGATGAGCATTTGAGCGAGTTGGAGAGAGTTAGAGCTGAGCTGGGGCAGACTAGGCTAGAGCTTGAGACACTGTCAGTTCCACCCACTCTCTTTGAGAACTGTTTGTCTCTTAGAATGGAGTTGATCAAGCTGAAAGCCGAGAAGTCTATCCAAGAAGATAGAGAGTGTGAGACCTGCTTGTCTCAGGTGGAGGTTCTAGCTTCCTTGAGAGAGGAGCTAGCTGATGCCTAGAATGAAAACTTTTACCTTTGTTCTATCCTGAGTTTGATCAGTGCCAGAGAGCCACTGCTCGGCATGATGATCCAGCAGTTTAAGAGGCAGGATGGGTTTGGGGTAGGCTACACCTACACCAAGGCTGACTTTGAGAGTGCCATTAGCTGGGCAGTGGAGTGGAGTAAAATGACTCCTGAGCAGAGATACCCCAAGACTCACTCCACTGAGTCTTTCCAGGCTAGTCAGCCCAAGGATGGAGTGTTCCAAGAACAGCCCAAAGCTCCACCAAAGAAGCCCATCTGGGTTCCAAAGCCCAAACATCTCCACACTTCTCTTGACTCTCTTCCTGGACCCTCTCACATCAAGAAGACAACACCTAACACCACTAAGCCCAAGAACCCCAAGCCCCAACCAAATCCCAAGAAGCCCATCTATCATTGTGAGTACTGTCATTAAAATCGGATGGAGGGGTAACGTTGTTTAGTGAAAAGACAAACAACAAAGAATAATCCTTATGGAACGCAACTAGGTGGAGTGGTGGGTGTGTGTTGGAAGCAATCCGTCAAGTGCCTTACCCACACTTGCAAGTGTTCTTACCACGCCGCAGTGAGGTCACCGGCCTACAGGTGAAGAACCAAGTGGAGGGTGGTGGGCGATTGCAAGATGTGAACCTGTCCTGACCAAGAGAAGGTGTAGCTTGGAAGGCAAAGTAAGTAGCAAGGAATAGCGATAGTAATAACAGTTAAACCAAGTTCAATAAGTGTTCCCTAGTACTCGTCAAAGTTGCTGGTCTAAGTGCTCCCAAGGTGGAATTCAAGCAATAGAGGGAAACTATGTGCCCAAAACTCAAGTGGAAGGCAGAACAAGGTAGCAAACGACAGGACCGGTTCTCTTTTGCTTCTTTACTTCTCGTTTTTTTTGTTTTTTTCACTATATTTTTTTGAACAAGGACGACAAGAGATGCAAACAAAAAAATTGGCACCTGCAACTGAGGTGGGATGTGGTTCACAGAAATTCAACAAGTTCTCTAAACGACGTGCAAAAACTTTGACCGATTTTTTCTTTATCTTCTTTATTTTTTTGGCAATTCTGATGAAAACAAACAGGACGAAGAAGAAGATGCTCAAAAAATTTCATATTTTTCTGACAAACGAGAGAAAAGTTATTCCTGTTTTACCGAAGGGGGGTCACAAGGACTCGATGTGGAAAACCGAGAAGGAAACCAAGTGGAAACCGACTAGGGTTGTGGAGGGGGGTTTCGGGTGGGGTAATTTTTTGAGACAGAAGATCAACTACTACTCAAATGACACAAAGGGATGACTAAACCAGCAACAAGACTCGACCAAGAACACAAACTCAACAAAGCTAAAAACTGACATTAAAATCGCAAGGCACAAAGGGGTTCTCGGTGGGGTTTTTTTTGTGAGGGTTTTCTGGACTCTAGGTAAAAATAAAAGAAGATCGAGATTACCTAACGGGAAACCTGAAATCTGATACCAACTAATAGGGGGATTGGTCCCGATCTTCCGCTAGGTAAGGATAACTTGGATTGGTGGAGAATCTCGACGTTGACGATCCAAGGCTCCGGTCCGACAGATCAAAACCTTTCAATGTACGGTTGACGACCTCCGTTTGCCCATCCATTTGTGGGTGACGAGTAGTAGAAAACAGCAGCTTCGTTCCCAACTTATGCCACAATGTCCTCCAAAAATGACTTAAGAATTTAGCATCACGATCTGAAACGATGGTATTGGGAACTCCATGCAAGCGTACGACCTCTCTGAAAAAAATCAGCAACATTGGTAGCGTCTTCGCTCTTGTGACAAGGTATAAAATGTGCCATTTTAGAGAACCGATCTACCACCACAAAAATACTATCCCTCCCCCTCTTAGTTCTAGGTAATCCTAACATAAAATCCATAGAAATATCCTCCCAAGGTACACTAGGAACAGGCAGAGGCATATAAAGACCATGTGGGTTTATACAGGACTTAGCTTTATTGCAAGTAGTGCATCGTGCCACGTAACGCTCAACATCTCGTCTCATCCTAGGCCAATAGAAGTGTGTGTACAGCACATCTTCAGTTTTCTATGATCCAAAATGACCCATCAAACCACCACCATGTGCTTCCTGCAATAACAACAAGCGAAGAGAGCTAGCCGACACACATAACTTGTTAGCACGAAAAAGATATGCATTATTCAGCACATATTTGTTCCAAGCACGGTCATCTGTACAATTTGCAAAAGCATCTTTGAAGTCCAAATCAGTAGCATACATGTCCTTCAATATTTCTTAACCAAAGATCATATAATCAAGTTGAGAAAGCAATGTATAACGTCTAGATAAAGCATCGGCAATCACATTATCTTTCCCTTTCTTATGCTTAATGATATATGGAAAAGTCTCAATAAATTCTACCCATTTAGCATGTCGTTTATTCATATTTGCTTGACTACGTATATGCTTCAATGCTTCATGATCCGAATGAATAATAAACTCCTTAGGAAAAAGGTAATGTTGCCAAGTTTCAAGCACACGCACTAAGGCATATAATTCCTTATCATAGGTAGAATAATTCAACTGTGGACCATGTAATTTCTCACTAAAATAGGCCACGGGTTTACCTCCTTGTAGCAGCACACCTCCTATTCTAAAACCACTAGCATCACATTCTAACTCAAAAGTCTTACCAAAGTCGGGTAGCTGAAGTAGAGGTGCATGTGTAAGGTGATCCTTGAGTGTTGAAGAGCCATGCTGAAGAGCGTGGGCCTCATGGCTCCAGATGTGATGAGTCATTGTCAACAGTAGTCAAAGAGGACTGAAAAGGAGAGAAGACCTGCTGAGTCTGGGCCGCGTGTGACTCAGGTACACGGGCAGCGAGCGACTGTCGGGCAGAGGGGCCGCGAAGTTGGGCTGGCCCAATCTGGGTACATTGGCTAGGAGCAGCAGAGGACCCACTGGGCTGTTGACCAGGATTGACTCAGGTACACGGGCGGCGAGCGATTGACGGGCTGAAAGAGCTGTGGAGTCGGGCCGACCCAATCCGGGTACCTGGTAAAAAGCTGGTGGATGCTTTGTCAGTTTCGGTGCAAAACTAACGACCGCTGATCTTGGAACGGACCGTCTAGAAGTAAAGCCGTAGTCCATACGAAAGCTTAGCTTCCTGATAAGTCATCTATAAATAGGAGTTTACTATTTTTTCCTTAGGCCCACAATCAGTCAGTCGAGTCTGTAAAAATATCCTAATGGCAGTTTGGTCTTTTCCATTTATTTCAGCGTCTGTATAAAACTCTAGGGGTATTTCTGCATTTCCCCATTTATTGGGCTACCTATAAATAGGGCCCCAATACCTAGGGTTAGGTCACCCTTTCCAGAAATCACTTTACTAATCAATTGGGTCATTTTTGTTCCCTGTCTCCTGTCCCTATGCGTGCGCCGCCATGCTCCTGTTCATGCGATTTCTTCCTGCATGCACAGCCATCGTGAGTTCTGTTCTTCACGGTTCTGTGAGATTTTATTCTTCCAGTCTTTGTCTCTCGAAGAACATGATTGAATCTGTTGCTTCGTTATGTGTGCCTACACGTTTTTGCTCTATGCGTGTTTTCTCTCTGGTTGCTGCGGTTTTTGTTCTCTAAGGCTACTAGTTCTACTTGCAGGCTCCTGTAGCAGCAAGTAGTACCTAGTCCTTGCTTTACTATTGAATGCCAGGCTACTCTTTTCATAGGCTGCAGCTAGTTTTTCTATTGATACTTTTTCTTGGCATGGCTTTTTGATCGAGAAGAAAGCATCTGGCGTTTTTCTTGACGTTTCTGGAGAAGCCCCATACTTTGCTCGAAGTCCCTCTGTTTTTGTGAAGTAGGCTTCGATCAGACTTCTTTATATGCTTTGCTGCCATCAGTAACACTGAACTTTAAGTGTGGACTCTGTTCCGAAGTATGCACTGATTCGAAGGTTTTATTCTGACATACTTCGACAGCCTTACGGAGCATACTTCGACAGGTTTCAAAGTTAGCTTCGAACCGAGTTTCTCTGGTTGGCTTCACTCGGAGTGTGTTATTGAGGGGTTTCTGTTGACATTTCTGTGTATCTGTTTGTGCGTTTGAAGTGTGTGATTCGAAGTGTGTTTCTAGGCTTCAATTTCTTGTACGAGAGCACCAGCAGACTTCGATTCGGAGTTGGTCTGTATTTCGAAGGTCACTACTCCGGTAGTCATACCTCGAGCCATCAACTTCGAAGGTTGTGCCACAGGCTTCAATTGTTCTCTGCTTTGCTTCGAAGTTGATTTTTTCTTGGGTTAAGCTTCGTAACTTCGAAGTGTGTTTTTCGAAGTAGGCTTCGGTAGTTTCATACTTCGCTCCGAAGCATGCTTCGCATTCTATCACACTCGAACTAGCCTAGACTCCACAAACCTTCGGCACTTCCACAACAGACTTCATCAGCCTTCGATAAAGGACTCCGATGCAGGCTTCGACACTGCGAATCCCTATTTATGTGCCCTCAGTCCACTTGCTGTGATGATGAGCTTCTGTGTACTTTGATCTGTCCTTGTTTTGAATGCTTTGTTTATCTGCCTATTAGCACTGTATTGGTGTTTCTTTGTCTAGGACACCGGTCGTTTCTAGGCTAGATACTTTTAGGCTTCAGTGATCTGTTTACGTTTTGCTATTTAGTCTTTTGAGGTGTGTTGAGTGTTGGGAGCAGGCCATTGATTCGAAAGAATTTTTTAGGCGCCCATTCACCCCCCTCTGGTCGCTACTTTTGGTCCTACAAGTGGTATCAGAGCCTGATTAGGGTTTTTCCATACCTTAATCGGTTCTAAAACCTAGTAGTGATCATGACATCTCCTAGAAAGGTCCCGTCCTTGGAAGCTTATGGCTATAATTATTGGATGACTCGAATGCGAGCCTATCTCATGAGCCAAAGCTCGGACATCTGGGGCATTTGTGTTCACGCTACGTTTGTCATATTGCCAGTTGCTGAGCGTGATTCTCCTGGTATCATCGTCTAGCATCTAAACAATAACAAAGCTGTGAACATTTTGTTTTATGGTTTAGGTCCCACTGAATTTGAGCGAGTGAGCCATCTCAGCACTGCGAGAGAGATCTGGGCTACCCTTTAGGCACACCATGAGGGGACAGCTCAGGTCAAGGCTCGGCTCTATCAGACCTACCGGCGTGAATATGAGAACTTCAGACAAAAGACGGGTGAATCTGTTGAAGCGTTGTTTGGTCATTTTCAATCGATCATAAACAAGCTTCGGGACAACAAGGCTGAGGGTGTGCAGTTAGTCTCAGATCATGAGCAGGCGCTCAAGGTTCTCCATACCTTGGACCCTAAGATCCGGGAGATCAAGGTATCCTCTATCATTAGAGCACATCTTATGATACCTTGACCATTTCTGAGTTGTTTAGCAACCTGAAGGCCACCGAGGTTGATACCTAGTTGAGATCAAATCTCACTGGCTCTGGATCAAAATCCCTAGCCCTTGCTACACCATCTGCTAACCCCTCTTCTGTGAGCTGTGCTAGGTTCTCTTTGATGTCTATCACTGAGGACCATCTTGAGACTTTGGGAGATGATGACCTGTGTCTTTTTAACAAATGGGTGCGTCGTGTTTATGACAAAAGAATGTTCAAATGACACGGCACAAAATCTGGGTGCTTTGAGTGTGGTGACCCAGGACACTTCATCGCCGACTGCCCCAAGTGCAATGGCCACAAGAAGGGCACCGGTGGTGGCTTCCACGACTCCGGCAAGCACGACAGCTCCTCCTTCAACAAGGGCAAGCCAAAGACCAGATTCTTTAGAAAGGCCCTAAAGGACTACCGGAGAGAGAACAAGAAGCGCGACAAGGCCTTCTTCGCCGAGATGGAGAAGAGCTACCCCAAGCGGTCCACGTCTTCTTCCTCTTCATCGAGCTCAAGCGATGAGGAGATCGTCATCAGGAAGGGGAAGGACAAGGACGATCCGGCGGGCCTATGCTTCATGGCTTTCGGGGACAGACCGAAGAGCCATTCACATCAACGCCGAAGATCCCGCAAGAGCTTATACTCAATGGCTCTTGAGGATAAGGAAGAGAAGGGCTCCTTCGTTGACTCCGACGATGACGACAACAAGGTATCATCTTATGAACGCGAAATCGTTGATTTAGTTGAAAGCAATCGTCAGGAGTTAAAATATCGGGAAAAAATGCTTAGTGGGGCTAAGAAGAGGATAGATGAATTAGAGAGTGAGCTTGCCGTGGCCAACGGCAGAATTAAGAGTCTATCTTCTTCCCCTTGCTTGGGTGTTAGCAGTGAGTGCCCAAAGTGTGGGGTGCTTCTGTGTGACCTGTCGACTCTGAAATCCAGGTACACAGAAAGGGTTGATGAGAGGGATGCTTTGGCCACTGAGCTTGAAAGCGCTCAGCTGGAGCTGAAAGATGCTCAAGCCACTGTCGCCGTGCCCTGTGCTGATTGCCCATCGCATCTAGCTAGTTTAGCTGAGCTGAAAGCCAAAGGCGATGAGCATTTGGGTGATTTGGAGAGAGTGAGAGTTGAGCTGGCGCTAACTAGGCTAGAGCTTGAGACACTGTCGGTTTCACCCACTGTCTGTGAGAACTGTTTGTCTCTTAGACTGGAGTTGATTAAGCTGAAAGCTGAGAAGTCTGTCCAAGTAGATAAAGAGTGTGAGACCTGCTTGTCTCAGGTGGAGGTTCTAGCTTCCTTGAGAGAGGAGCTAGCTGATGCTCAAAATGAGAACTTTTACCTCCGTTCTATCCTGAGTTGGATCAGTGCCAGAGAGCCACAGCTCGGCATGATGATCCAGCAGTTTAAGAGGCAGGATGGGTTTGGGGTAGGTTACACCTACACCAAGGCTGACTTTGAGAGTGCCATTAGTCGGGCAGTAGAGTGGAGTAAAATGACTCCTGAGCAGAGATACCCTAAGACTTACTCCACTGAGTCTTTCCAAGCTAGTCAGCCCAAGGATGGGGTGTTCTAGGAATAGCCAAAAGCTCCACCCAAGAAGCCCATCTGGGTTCCAAAGCCCAAACACCTCCACACTTCTCTTGACACTCTTCCTGGACCCTCTCACATCAAGAAGACTACACCAAACACCACTAAGCCCAAGAACCCCAATCCTCAACCACATCCCAAGAAGCCCATCTATCATTGTGAGTATTGTCAGAGAGACGGGCATCTTGAGGAGTTTTGCTTCAGGAGGAAGCGGGTTGAGAGAGCAGAGAGAGCTCTTGGTGGTCAGGAGCAGTTCTACCAACAGGCTCGTAGAATGAGGGTTCCTCGACGCGGGGAGAGGCTGGAGGCCAGGCCACGTCGTGTAGGTGGTGGTATAGGATACGACTTTCATGCCCGTGCTCCAGATGGTGGTGTTCGTTCTGGCAGAGCTCCAGGTTGTTTTGGCTACGGTCCTGGACCTTACGGCCGAGGCTTTAGGCAAAACCAAGGACCGCACTTTGAGCCACGCTTTGGTCCAAACTCTTCTGATGGTTTTTGCATTCCGTCTTTTGAGCAGATGGCTCGATACTGGTTTAGTTCTTTTGCTTAACCTAGTGCCGGACCATTTGCTTCCCCTTAAAACCACTGATTGTGCAGGATCAGGGACTGGAGGACGTTTGGATCATGGACTCAGGATGCTCTCACCACATGACGGGACATTGCAGATGGTTCTCCACTCTCACTCCCCCGAGCTCCAAAGAGTATATCACATTCGGGAACAACGATCAAGGGAAGGTACACGGCATTGTCTTAATTCGCATCTCTGACCATTTCTCTTTGAAGAGCGTTTCTTTGGTTGGGAATTTGAATTTCAATTTTATTTCTGTTTCGCAACTTCTTGAGGATGAGTTGGAGGTTCGTTTTAAGAAGGGCAATTCTTCTGTGTTTGATTCTAGAGGGTCTTTGATTTTCCATATCTTACCTTTTGGTAAGGTTTTTCGAATTGACTTCTCTAGTTCTTTTGGCTCTTCTCGCTGTTTGATTGTTGGATCCTCCTCTAAGCTCTGGAAGTGGCATAGGAGGTTGGGCCATTTGAGTTTTGATCTGCTAGTCAGGTTGAGCTCTATGGACCTCATCCAAGGATTGCCCAAGCTTAAAATGGAGAAGAATCTAGTTTGCCATCCCTGTCGTCACGGGAAAATGGTTGCCGCTTCTCACTCACCTGTGACTCAGGTGATGACATCATATCCGGGCGAGCTGTTACATATGGACATTGTTGGTCCAGCTTGGGTACACTCAGTCGGTGGGAAGTGGTGCGCACTTGTGATTGTTGACGATTTTTCTCGATTCTCGTGGGTTTTCTTCTTGGAGTCTAAGGATGAGACTTTTCATTTTGTTCATGACCTAATTTTGAAGCTGAATAATGAGAACAATGGTCGGATGCGAGCAATTCGCTCTGACAACGGCTCTGAGTTCAAGAACTCTCAGTTCGTCAGCTTCTGTAGTGATGAGGGTCTTGAACATCAGTTTTCTGCTCCTTACACTCCCCCACGGAACGACGTTGTGGAACGAAAGAACCGCACGCTAGTCGAGATGGCCAGGACGATGCTCGATGAGCACAGGACTCCTAGGCATTTTTGGGCTGAAGCCATGAACACGGCTTGCTATCTGGCCAACCGTATTTTTCTTAGAGCTTACCTAGGTAAGACTTCATCTAAGTTGTGGTTTGGCAGACAACCCAAAGTGAGCCACTTGCGAGCATTTGGCTGCATGTGCTTTGTGCTCAAGAAGGGAGGGCATTTGGCAAGTTTGAGTCTCATTGCTGGGATGGAGTTTTTCTTGGCTATGCATTGTATTCTCGAGGCTTCCGTGTCTGGAACCTCGACTCCCAGCAGCTTGTCGAGACTTGTGATGTTTCTTTTGATGAGTCTTTGCCTTCTTTGACTCCTTCTTTTGAGCCTTCTGGAGATGGTGAGCTCGGAGAGTCCCTCTTTGAGGAAGATGATGACACTCCAGCTGCTGATGAGGGTGGGTCTTCTGCACAGCCTGCAGAACCCACACCTTCTGAGACTTCGACTGAGGATGAGGGCAGACCTCTGATCACTTCTTCCACTTCGATCGAGCCCCCTCAGTCGAGTCCAGAGGTGCCAGCTGCTGACTCCGGTGAGGTGACTTTAGATCACCAGGGATCCCGAGCAGTTCAGCGTGATCACCCCTCAGATCTCATCATCGGTGATCTTTTTGAGAGAACTTCGCGCTCTTCTGTTGACTCTCTTGTTGTGTTTGCTGAATCTGCTTTTGTTGCATCTTTTGAGCCTAGATATGTTTCTCATGCTCTTTTTGACTCCAATTGGATTAATGCCATGCAAGAAGAGCCTGAGAATTTTGTCCGCAATCGGGTTTGGACACTGGTTGAGCTGCCACCTGTATGCAACCCCATAGGCACCAAGTGGATGTTCAAGAACAAGCAAGGTGAAGATGGGGTTGTGGTGCGCAACAAAGCTCGACTGGTTGCCCAGGGTTTTTGCTAGAAGGAAGGTATTGATTTTGAAGAAACTTTAACACCTGTTGCCCGTCTTGAGTCCATTCGCATTCTCTTAGCTTTTGACGCTTCGAAGGGTTTTAAGCTTTTTCAAATGGACGTCAAGAGTGCTTTTCTGAATGGGTACATAGAAGAGGAGGTTTATGTTAGGCAGCCCCCCGGTTTTCAGAACCCCAAGAGTCCTCGACATGTTTTTAAGTTGCAAAAAGCTTTATACGGGTTGAAGCAAGCCCCCAGGGCTTTGTATGACCAGTTGAAGTAGTTTTTGTTGGGGAAGGGCTTTGTGATGGGTTCTGTGGATAAAACTCTTTTCTTGCTCAGAGATGCTTCAGATTTCCTAGTCGCTCAGATTTATGTGGATGATATTATCTTTGGCGGTACTACTAATGATCTTGTGTCCAAGTTTTCTGAGCAGATGCACAGTGAGTTTGAGATGAGTCTCATGGGTGAGCTCAAGTACTTCTTAGGGCTCCAGATCAAGCAGACCAAGGACGGCACCTTCATCTAGCAGGGTAAGTACACTAGAGACATGTTGAAGAAGTTCGACTTTGGTGTAGAGCTGAAGCCTCAGATGACCACAATGGGCACATCAGGGGGCCTGTATAAGGACGAGAGCGGCGTCAAGGTCAACGAGAGAGATCGTATGCCTCGGAAGTGATATAAGGTGCTCGGAAATGGTTTAAGTAATCAATGTAGTTGTATGCAAACCTAGAGCAATAGCGTGATGAACCAAGAAATCCCCGGGTCCTATTGTTAAGAAAAGCGAATTACTATTCTCGTTAACAGCATTCAACCACCCAGGTAACCATAGGGTTCGACCCGCATTATATGCCCCAGAATAGGGCCCATTCTTCTACCCTTTCCGGGTAGTCGATGGCTATTCACAGCTATCGATATGAGTGTTCTATATCAGATAAATTCTACATTAGCTATTTCCCATTTCCGCGATTTTTTCCATTCCTCTGTGTAAATAGCCTAATATGGGTTGAGACAAATGTACGCATTTCGATTAGGGTCGTATTCTATGGTTACGATTCTACTAGATATGTCTTTTTGATTCCGTCGAAAATCGATTTTACTATCTACTCTTGATTCAACACACTTCCACTCTAGTGTTTGAGTGGACCCTGCTACCCCCTCTCGAACCATATAGACTAGTTTTATTATTTGATCATTGAATCGTTTATTTCTCTTGAAAGCGGTTTCATTCTTTTACAGACGTCTTTTTTTAGGAGGTCGACTCCCATTATGCGGCATACCAGAAGCGGAGGAAGAATTAGTAGCAGGTTATCAAACCGAATATTCTGGTACCTAACGGCGACAAGGCCAGACATACAGTTCGCCGTGGGACTGTGCGCACGCTTCCAGTCTTCACCACGCACGTCTCATCGGCAGGCTATCAAGCGCATCTTCAGGTATCTTACCTATGCGCCTGATCTTGGCCTTTACTATTCAACATCATCATCTCTTGATTTATCTGGCTTTTCGGACGCTGACTTTGGTGGGTGTCGGTTAGATCGCAAGTCGACTTCCGGTACTTGCCAGTTTCTTGGTTCGTCTCTTGTTTCTTGGTCTTCTCGAAAGCAATCTGGAGTTGCTCTTTCGACCACTAAGGCTGAGTATGTAGCTGCTTCTAGCTGCTGCTCACAGTTGGTTTGGATGATTTCCACTCTGTGAGATTTTGGGTTGTTCTTTCCTACCAGAGTTCCTTTTTTTTTGCGACAGCACCAGTGCAATTAGTGTAGGGAAAAACCTTTGTCTCCATTCAAAAACCAAACACATTGATGTGCGCTTTCATTTTCTGCGGGATCAATATGAGAAAGGTGTCATTGACCTTGTTCATGTTGATACCCATCATCAGTTGGCTAACATTTTCACCAAACCCCTAGATCAGTCTACTTTTGAGCGCTTACGAGGGGATTTGGGTGTTGTGTATCCTTTTTAGGATATTTTTGCGTTAGTTTTCTTTCTTCTTTACTCTTTTCTTGAGCCTTTTTGTGTGTGTTCATATCATACATTCTCACATATCACACTTTTGAGCTTGCTTCTGTTATATGATTGAACTGCTTTACTTATTCTAGCTGGTACATGCTTTTGATTACTTGTCGATGATCATGCTTTGGTTCAGTTCACTTGATATGTCTGATATATGTCATATGCATGGCTTTTATGCTTTAAAATTGAAAAATGATCACCATTGCTTCTGGTAACTAGCATGTGTAGGCTGAATGCTCTTGCTATCTGTTACATGCCTTGTAGATAGTTCCTGACTTAGATGCGAATATGCAACTTGGATATCTTTATGCTTTTAACATGGAAAATGTGCTATAAAAATGATGAAAAATCAGAAAAATGAAAACTCCATGCCTTTTTATGCTTGAGATTGAAAAGATCCAGGTGGGTTTGCTTTGTCGCATTGCATTGTTCTAGACTGCTTAACATAGCACTTTGGTATGAACTAGGACAATGTAGTGTATGCCAAGACTAATGTCTTAAGCTTCTGATGGTCCAGTTCTGGCCTAGGCTTGACTTGGTCGGTCAGCATAAGGTTTGACTTGCGAATAACCCCTGGCAAAAATGAAAAAGAAAAAAAAGCCTGAAAATTTAAATGATAACAAGTTTGCTGAAGCACTTTGTTTTGGACAATGCTTATCTTGGTATATATCGGTTAGCTTCTGCATTTCATGCTTTACTTTGCTTGTCAACTTGAAAATATGGTGATGCTTTTGTTTGCCAACACTGAAAAATGTGTGCTAATGACTTTCTTTAGATATCATCTATTGCACTGATCTTGCCATGTATCTTAGACAATATATATCTGTTGCTATACTTGTTAGATGCAGTCAATCATATCTGATAAGCATGCTTTCTACACTCCACTTGCACCCCAGTTGCATTCTTTGCATATTTTGAGGTGGAGTTGCATTTCAGGGGGAGTTTGTGTCTCTTTCGAGTGCATTTAGTCTCGCTTGATGAGTCCACTTGTCAACAAGGGGTAGAAATTTTGGGAGAAGAGTTTAAGGGGGAGTTTTGGCTTTCTCTAGGATTTGTTTCAGGGGTAGTTTTTGTCCCGGTTGTCCTTACTCTTTTGATATCCTTGTTGATGATTCTGAGATTGCACTCGTTTTGAGCTTTTACCTTTGGTTAACCATAATGACCGCTTCTTTCTTTTGTTTGGCTTTTGGTCATTAGGGTTAAACTTTTAATTTATTTTTTTCTTCTATGTTTTTCTTGTGTTTTTGTTTTCGTGTTTTCACATGTGTTCGCAGGGACTGAAGAGCTGATGAAGAGAAGTGTTGACAATGCACTCATCAAGGGGGAGATTGAGGAGCCATGCTCAAGAGCGTGGGCCTCATGGCTCTAGATGTGATGAGTCATTGGCAACGGTAGTCAAAGAGGACTGAAAAGGAGAGAAGACCTGCTGCGTCTGGGCTGCGTGTGACTCAGGTACACGGGCAATGAGCGACTATCGGGCAGAGGGGCCACGAAGTCGGGCTGGCCCAATCTGAGTACATGGGCTAGGAGAAGCAGAGGACCCACTGGGCTGTTGACCAGGATTGACTCAAGTACATGGGCGGCGAGCGATTGCCGGGCTGAGAGAGCTGCGGAGTTGGGCCGGCCCAATCCGGGTACCTGGTGCAAAGCTGGTGGACGCTTTGTCAGTTTCGGCGCAAAACTGACGACCGCTGATCTTGGAACGGACCGTCTAGAAGTAAAGCCGTAGTCGCTAGGAAAGCTTATCTTCCGGATAAGTCATCTGTAAATAGGAGTTTACTATTTTGTCCTTAGTCCCACAGTCAGTCGGTCGAGTCTGTAAAAATATCCTAAGGGCAGTTTGGTCTTTTCCATTTATTTCAGCGTCTGTAAAAAACCCTAGGGGTATTTTTGCATTTTCCCCATTTATTGGGCTGCCTATAAATAGGGCCCCAATCCCTAGGGTTAGGTCACCCTTTCCAAAAATCACTTTACTAATCAATTGGGTCATTTTTGTTCCCTGTCTCCTGTCCCTATGCGTGCGCCGCTAGGCTCTTGTTCATGCGATTTCTTCCTGCATGCACAGCCATCGTGAGTTTTGTTCTTCACGGTTCCGTGAGATTTTATTCTTCCAGTCTTTGTCTCTCGAAGAACATGATTGAATTTGCTGCTTCGTTATGTGTGCCTACACGTTTTTGCTCTATGCGTGTTTTCTCTCTGGTTGATGCGGTTTTTGTTCTCTGAGGGTACTAGTTCTACTCGCAGGCTCATGTAGCAGCAAGTAGTACCTAGTCCTTGCTTTACTATTGAATGCCAGGCTACTCTGTTCATAGGTTGCAGCTAGTTTTTCTATTGATACTTTTTCCTGGCATGGCTTTTTGATCGAGAAGAAAGCATCTGGCGTTTTTCTTGACGTTTCTGGCGAAGCCCCATACTTTGCTCGAAGTCCCTCTGTTTTGTTGAAGCAGGCTTCGATCAGACTTCTTTATATGCTTTGCTGCCATCAGTAACACTGAACTTTAAGTGTGGACTCTGTTCCGATGTATGCACTGATTCAAAGGTTTTATTCTGACATACTTTGGCAGCCTTACGGAGCATACTTCGACAGGTTCCAAAGTTAGCTTCGAACCGTGTTTCTCTGGTTGGCTTCACTCAGAGTGTGTTACTGAGGGGTTTCTGTTGACATTTCTGTGTATCTGTTTGTGCGTTTGAAGTGTGTGATTCGAAGTGTGTTTCTAGGCTTCAATTTCTTGTACGAGAGCACCAGCGGACTTCGATTCGGAGTTGGTCTGTATTTCGAAGGTCACTACTCCGGTAGTCATACCTCGAGCCATCAACTTCGAAGGTTGTGTCACAGGCTTCAATTGCTCTCTGCTTTGCTTCGAAGTTGATTTTTTCTTGGGTTAAGCTTCCTAGCTTCGAAGTATGTTTTTCGAAGTAGGCTTCGGTAGTTTCATACTTCGCTCCGAAGCATGCTTCGCATTCTGTCACACTCAAACTAGCCTAGACTCCACAAACCTTCGGCACTTCCACAACAGACTTCGTCAGCCTTCGACAAAGGACTCCGATGCAGGCTTCGACACTGCGAAGCAGGCTTCGACGTGGCAGGCTTCGTCGAGTATCGAACAAGAGACAACTTTGAACAGTAACTCCTCATCCCTATTTACGTGCCCTCAGTCCACTTGCTGTGATGATGAGCTTCCGTGTACTTTGATCCGTCCTTGTTTTGAATGCTTTGTTTATCTGCCTATTAGCACTGTATTGGTGTTTCTTTGTCTAGGACACCGGTCGTTTCTAGGCTAGATACTTTTAGGCTTCGGTGATCTGTTTACGTTTTGCTGTTTAGTCTTTTGAGGTGTGTTGAGTGTTGGGAGCAGGCCATTTGTTGGGGGAAAATATCTCATCCTCGGGGTTATTGCCGAAACAGCATAAAAGCAGATAGCGGATTCGAAGGTTCCCAGACGTTCATCTTCGAAGATACCCGGAGTCAAGCTCGAAGTACGAAGATAGGCATTGGTTCGGAGTACATCTTCGAACTAAGGCTTTTCAAGATCTTTTCTACCTGCTAAGATGGAAGACTTATCTTTTATCTCATTAGATTAGTCTTTTATCATTTGAGCCCTATTAAGGGAGCCAAATAGTTTCCACTATGTCGGTTGTAATAGAGGGGTAAATAGGTCTTTTCCTTAATATTTGGGCCTATAAATACCCCCCATTTTACCCTGTAATAGGGACCGAATACAAGTTATTCAATACACACATTCGAACTATTCTAAGTTGTTATCCTTTCGGAGGCTTAGAACAGTTCTCTTCGCAAACACTTCGTTTGTTAGTTTCTTTTCTACAGAAACCTGTTAGCGTAATCTTTTACGGCAACAGTTGGCGCCGTCCGTGGGGAACTTAGTCCAAAAAACTTCGTTCTCTACCAACTTCTTTCATCATGCCTCCTAAGCGGAGCGCACCCCGCAATCCCATTCGGAGGTCTTCTCGGATCTCCGGAGAGATACCATTCGACACGGTTGAAGTCGGAGGTCCTTCGACATTCCCTCCGCAAACTCCGGAAGGGGCTTCTATCCCTCGAACATACGAAGCTTCTCCGCCAACCCCTTCCATACTTCGACCACCCGGAGTCCCTCCTCCACCTTCCATTCCAATTCGAACTGATCCTGCTAGTTCTCAAGACCCGGAAGATCCTTCCGGAGGTGATGAAGATAATCTTGGAGATATGGCCACTCAAATGGCCAACCTTCAAGCTGAGGTAGCAAGGTGGCGACAGGAAGCTGCGAACAGGCTTCGCTCTCAAGCCATCCCAACTATCCCAGAAGTGCCCGAAGACGACGATCTCGATTATCCCGAAGCCCCGGACAATGCCTCCTTCGATAATGAATCTCCACTGCATCCTGAGCTGCAGAAAGTTCGCTTTGATCCAAAGTTCAAAACTTCGAAGCTCTGTAAGTATGCCGGAGATGAAGATCCCGGAGAGTTCGTTCGTTCTTTTGCCCTAGCAATTGAAGCTAGCGGAGGAGTTCGAGACACCATGGCGAAGTGCTTCCCTTTAGCTCTTCAAGGAGTGGCATTAAGGTGGTTCTGGTCCTTGAAGCCAGGATCAATTAATTCATGGTCGCAGCTGAAGAAGAAGTTTATAAGCAATTTTCAAGGCACCTTCGTGCCTCTTATGTCAACAGGAAGCCTTTTCCAAGTGAAACAGCTTCCCGGAGAGACTTTGAGGCAATATTTCAAGCGCTTCGCTCATACGAAGTCGCAAATCCGGGGGTTGTCTGCATCTTCGGTAGTTGATGCAGCTCGGGAAGGCGTCGCTCATCAAGGCCTCTTGGATAAGATTCATCGGAAAAGCATCACCTCGGTCTCTCAGTTGATGTCATACTTCGAGGAGTATGCGAGGTCATAAGAGGGTTGGCCTCGAAGGACTGCCGCTACTTCGTCCATATTGCAAGAAGTTAAAGTAGAAGTGAAAACTTCGGCACAGCCGCAAGAACCAGTCTTCGAAGTTCAACATGATCGGAGAAGAGGGCAAAAGCACCCTCGTTCTGAAGTCATGAATATTGCACCCCCACAGAAGTTTACATAGAGAGCTCCACAGTCTACGGGGAACAAGGCCAGCGGCTGGAGGCCGCCAGGGAAAATGGCTGGCAAGGGCCAGACCCTTTTCTGCTGCATCCATGGAGAAAATCGAAGTCATGCAACTGATACTTGCAAGGCTATACTTACCCTAAGGGGAGAGTACCTAGAGAGAACTTCGGGTCGAGGTGCTACCGACCAAGTTCCAGCTCCAACGCGCCCAGAGCCGGTCCAGTGGCCAATGTTATGCCACCTCCGAAGCAAGAGGAAGGCCAAGACCGAGGGAAAAGAGTAGTCCTCCCCATCTCCGGAGGAGGTACCCTCGGAAGCATGTCGAAGAGACAGCGAAGAGACTACGTCAGAGAAGTAGGCCATATTGGGACTTCATCGTCTGTAGCCGCAATGCCGGAGTGGTCTCATGTGCCGATATCCTTTTCTGCGGAGGATGCAGCTGGCATTAAGTTCCCGCATGCAGATCCACTTGTTATCACTGCTGATATTGCGGGCACTGAAGTTCGAAGGGTGTTGATTGACGGAGGTAGTTCGGCAGATATCATTTTTGTTCAAGCCTTCGATCAATTGTGCATCTCCAGGAAGCATCTCCTTCCAGCAGCTCGTCCTTTGCAAGGCTTCGCAGGACCTCCGCTTGGTGCACTTGGCCAGATAGGCCTGGAAGTCACCTTCGGAGAAGGTTTGTTGGCTCGAACTGAAGAAGTAATCTTCGATGTTGTAGATGCCCCGTATGCCTATAATGTCATCTTTGGAAGAGGCATGCTAAACCAGTTCGGAGCTGTGGCGCATCACAATTATTTGTGCATGAAGATGCCCACACAAGCAGGAGTCCTTACAGTCTTCGGAGATCAAGCCATCGCTCAGAGGGCGGAATATGGTCATGGTCCCCCTCTTGATCCAAGACAAGTAAACAATGTGCAAGATAATGAGGAAATTTTTTCGGCCTCCTCCGAAGCTTCGAAGAAGTCCTTTCCTAGACCAAGTCCTGAAGGAGAGATTGCAGCGAAGGTCAGTTTTAGTTGCAAGCATGACACGTCCTTTCAGATTAATAACTTGTGATGAAGAAGGAGAGGCAACTTTATCTTTCTATTGCCTCAAAAGTGTCTTATCTACTTGCTGATTTTCAGAAGGTTGTTTGCTCGTTTGTGCGTCCTTAGCATGTTTTTTTGCTCAAATTTCACAATTTCAGCAGGAGTCATAGGAAGCAAAGTAATTTTCTTTCCTTTATACATAAATGTGTATTTATTGCTCCTACCATGGTGTGTAGCATCAGTATCATACTCCCAAGGTCTACCAAGTAATAGAGAAAATGCTTGCATTGGTACTACATCAAAATCAGCAACTCCGAAGTATGTACCAATGGAAAATCTTATGTGAGCAGTTTGTGTTACCTTGACCTTACCACTATTGTTGAACCATTGCACGTGGTAAGGGTGTGGATGTGCACGTGTGGGAAGTTGAAGCTTAGTTACCATGTCGTGGCTCACCAAATTGTTGCGACTACCGCTGTCGATGATGACACGTACACGGCAGTCATTGACGATGAAGAAGGTCTGAAACAGATTGTTCCGTTGTGCCCGGTCATCCTGCTCCATGTGAGTGCTCAAAACACGTTGTACAATAAGTGTTTCATGGTCGGTAGAGGCATCCGGTGCAAAAACAGTGTCATCATCGGAAGCATCATAATCTCCTGCAATGTTAGCAGCAAGTGCATATTCATCTTCAACATCACTAGCACTTACATAGCCACCATCTTCCGTAGCAATATAAGCCCACTGACTAGGGCAGTCCTTCATAATGTGGTCAAATCCTTTGCATCGGTGACACTGGATCGCTGTAGAACGTGCAGTAGAGGCCACCGAGGAGGTGGGCTTGGCTGGCGCCTTGGATGTTGCAGCTTTGGAGCTCTCAGCCTGGGCTGTAGATGTAGAAGGTGCTGATGTAACCGCCAGTCGCGAAGGAGGTGGTGGTCGCTGCTGCTGCCCACTTGAGCGTGAAGTGGTACCACCAATGTTGGTCCTCATGCTGCGTTGTGGTTGTTGGCGACCCTGCAATTTTTTTCTGCAAGTATAGCAAGGTGGAAAAGATGAGTGATAGTATTGTATTCTTTATAATCAATGATATCTTGAATTTCACGTCTTAAACCACCATAAAACGGGCCATTTTATCCTCATTGTCCTCCTCAATTTCAGCACGCATGCAACCTATTTGTAGCTCCTGATAATACTCCTCTACCGATTTATTTCCTTGGTTTAGGCACTGCAATTTTTTTTTTCTCAAATCACGTTTATATGAAGGAGGAACCCATCTACCACACATTTTCCGTTTTAACATACCCCAATTTTGTGGTTCATTGCCAACCTGAACTATTTCAGCCCACCAAAGAAGAGCATATCTAGTGAAGTCACTAGTAGCTAAGCGCACGCGGTGGATAGCAGGAACCATGTGAGCATTAAATTTTTGTTCGACTAACATCTCCCAATCTAAATATGCATCTGGATCATAGGTGCCAGCAAAATGAGGTACTGAAAAGTTTACCTTGGAGTAGGGATCATTGTTCCCGCGTTTGCCATTGTTACCTCATGGATGGTGGTTGCGGTGGCCGCCCATACCTTGACGATTGAACTGAAAGCGATGACGTACAGGCTCGTCAGGGTCAATGCTATTGTTCCCGGCATCGGATAGGTCGTCTTCCTTCTCAACATGGTCATCGTCGGCTTGTGCAGCAGGCAAGTGTGTCTCTAGGGCAGTCATCCGGTCCACTAGGTCAGCCACAGTACGCGCGAGACATTTGATGGAGTGTTGGGTCTGCCGCTGAGACTCTAGTAGAGCACGTCGTGAGACATAATCATTAAAATCGGATGGAGGGTTACTGTTGTTATCTGCCATGTTAGTGAAAAGACAAACAACAAAGAATAATCCTTATGGAACGCAACTAGGTGGAGTGGTGGGTGTGTGGTGGAAGCAATCCGTCAAGCGCCTTACCCACGCTTGCAAGTGTTCTTACCACGCCGCAGTGAGGTCACTGGCCTACAGGTGAAGAACCAAGTGGAGGGTGGTGGGCGATTGCAAGATGTGGACCTGTCCTGACCAAGAGAAGGTGTAGCTTGGAAGGCAAAGTAAGTAGCAAGGAATAGCGATAGTAATAACAGTTAAACCAAGTTCAATAAGTGTTCCCTAGTACTCGTCAAAGTTGCTGGTCTAAGTGCTCCCAAGATGAAATTCAAGCAATAGAGGGAAACTATGTGCCCAAAACTCAAGTGGAAGGCAGAAAAAGGTAGCAAACGATAGGACCGATTCTCTTTTGCTTCTTTACTTCTCGTTTTTTTTGTTTTTTTTTCACTAAATTTTTTGAACAAGGATGACAAGAGATGCAACCACAAAAATTGGCACCTGCAACTGAGGTGGGATGTGGTTCACAGAAATTCAACAAGTCTCTAAACGGCGTGCAAAAACTTTGACCGATTTTTTTCTTTATCTTCTTGATTTTTTTGGCAATTCTGATGAAACCAAACAGGACGAAGAAGAAGATGCTCGAAAAAATAAAGATTTTTCTGACAAACGAGCAAAAAGTTATGCATGTTTTACCGAAGGGGGTCACAAGGACTCGATGTGGAAAACCGAGTAGAAAACCAAGTGGAAACCGAATAGGGTTGTGGAGGGGGGTTTCAGGTGGGGTAATTTTTTGAGACACAAGATCAACTACTACTCAAACGACACAAAGGGATGACTAAACCAGCAACAAAACTCGACCAAGAACACAAACTCAACAAAGCTAAAAACTGAAATTAAAATCGCAAGGCACAAAGGGGTTCTCGGTGGGGATTTTTTTGTGAGGGTTTTCTGGACTGTAGGTAAAATAAAAGAAGATCGAGATTGCCTAATGGGAAACCTGAAATCTGATACCAACTAATAGGGGGATTTTTCCTGATCTTCCTCTAGGTAAGGATAACTTGGATTGGTGGAGAATCTCGACGTTGACGATCCAAGGCTCCGGTCTGACGGATCAAAACCTTTCAATCACTACACCACCGTCTCCGTTGGTTATCAACCACGCAGGGCACGATTGACCTCGCCACGAAGGCTGGTTCCTGCAAGCGAATCCAAGAACACAATAAAGAACAGGAAGAACACGAGTCGAATGCCAAATGACAGATGAACTATGATGAGGAGAGGTTTCACAAACGCTGTTGCAGCAGCCAATCGGTCCGGTGCAAGAGCGGTATCTAAACACACGAGTGTAGATGCAAACAAAGAAAAACCTAACCCTAATAACGGTTGTCGTGAGTATATAGGGCGTGGGCATCCTGTAGGAGGCGCACACGACTTGGACTATGGGACAACACGGCCTCCAACTCAGTACAAGGTCCAACTCGGCCCAATTCTGTCATGCAGGACTATTTCAGTCACACAAGATGACTCGAGACTCCAAATGAGGCGAAACCAACGCCAAAAGATCCGTCTTCTCCTTAGCTTTCCAAAAAGTCCAAGCACGCCAATCGGACTTCGTATGAGAAGTTGTGCCCATTTTGGTGCATGGTGGTTGATGTAGTGCGAACCAGCAAATTCTTGACTTCAAATCATCCGTGCGACTCCGTCTTCAACTCCAACTCTCCTATTCCATCTCCCATGTTCCTAAGCAACAAAATATCACTAGTATTCAGTAGCATCCCATTCAAACAAATATTGACATAGTTGCTAGGGAAAGAATTAACCTCATGGTTCAAACGACAGGCACGGGCGCGTGTGATTGGTCCTTGTAATTGAATTGTAGGTGGAGGCTCCATGTGTGTATCATGTGAAGTGATGTCCTCATCAGTTGTGGTGCGCAACAAAGCTCGACTGGTTGCCTAGGGTTTTGGCCAGAAGTAAGGTATTGACTTTGAAGAAACTTTCGCCCCTGTTGCCCGTCTTGAGTCCATTCACATTCTCTTAGCTTTTGCCAATTCGAAGGGTGTTAAGCTTTTTCAAATGGATGTCAAGAGTGCTTTTCTGAATGGGTATATAGAGGAGGAGGTTTATGTTAGGCAGCCCCCCGGTTTTGAGAACCCTAAGTTTCCTCGATATGTTTTTAAGCTGCAGAAAGCTTTATACGGTCTGCAGCAAGCCCCTAGGGCTTGGTATGACCGGTTAAAGCAATTTTTGTTGGGGAAGGGCTTTGTGATGAGTTCTGTGGATAAAACTCTCTTCTTACTCAGAGATGCTTCAGATTTCTTAGTCGCTCAAATTTACGTGGACGATATTATTTTTGGCGGTACTACTGATGCTCTTGTGTCCAAGTTTTCTGAGCAGATGCACAGCGAGTTTGAGATGAGCCTCATGGGTGAGCTTAAGTACTTCTTAGGGCTCCAGATCAAGTAAACCAAGGACGGCACCTTCATCCACCAGGGTAAGTACACTCGAGACATGTTGTAGAAGTTCGACTTTGGTGGAGAGCTGAAGCCTCAGATGACCCCAATGGGCACATCTGGGGGCCTAGACAAGGACGGGAGCTTTGTCAAGGTAAACGAGAGAGAGTTTTGGGGGATGATCGGTTCGCTGCTGTACTTGAAGGCGACGAGGCCAGACATACAGTTCGCCGTGGGACTGTGCGCGCGTTTCCAGTCTTCACCACGCGCGTCTCATCGGCAGGCTGTCAAGCGCATTTTCAGGTATCTCACCTATGCACCTGATCTTGGTCTTTATTATTCAGCATCATCATCTCTTGATTTATCTGGCTTTTCGGACGCCGACTTTGGTGGGTGCCGGTTGGATCGCAAGTCGACTTCCGGTACTTGCCAGTTTCTTGGTTCGTCTCTTGTTTCTTGGTCTTCTCGAAAGCAGTCTGGAGTTGCTCTTTCAACCACTGAGGCTGAGTATGTGGCTGCTGCTAGCTGCTGCTCACAGTTGGTTTGGATGATTTCCACTTTGCGAGATTTTGGGTTGTTCTTTCCTACAGAGTTCCTCTCTTTTGCGACAGCACCAGTGCAATTAGTGTACGGAAAAACCCTTGTCTCCATTCAAAAACCAAACACATTGATGTGCGCTTTCACTTTCTGCGGGATCAATATGAGAAAGGTGTCATTGACCTTATTCATGTTGATACCCATCATCAGTTGGCTGACATTTTCACCAAACCCCTAAATCAGTCTACCTTTGAGCGTTTACGAGGGGATTTGGGTGTTGTGTATCCTTTTTTGGATATTTTGCGTCAGTTTTCTTTCTTCTTTACTTTTTTGAGTCTCTTTGTGTGTGTTCATATCATACATACTCACATATCACACTTTTGAGTTTGCTTCTATTATATGATTGAACTGCTTTACTTATTCTAGCTGGTATATGCTTTTGATTACTTGTCAATGATCATGCTTTGGTTTAGTTCACTTGATATGTCTGATATCTATCATATGCATGGCTTTTCTGCTTTAAAATTAAAAAATGATCACCATTGCTTCTGGTAACTAGCATGTGTAGGCTGAGTGCCTTTGCTATCTGTTACATGCCTTGTAGCTCGTTCCTCACTTAGATGCATATATGCAACTTGGTCATCTATATGGTTTATACATGGAAAATGTGCTATAAAAATGATGAAAAATCAGAAAAATGAAAATTCCATGCCTTTTTATGCATAATTTGAAAAGATCCAGGTGGGTTTGCTTTGTCGCATTGCATTGTTCTCAACTGCTTACCACAACACTTTGGTATGAACTAGGACTATGTAGTGTATGCCAAGACCAATGTCTTAAGATTCTGATGGTCCAGTTCTGGCCTAGGCTTGACTTGGTCGGTCAGCATAAGGTTTGACATGAAAATAACCCCTGGCACAAATGAAAAAGGAAAAAGAAAAAGCCTGAAAATTAAAAAGATAACAAGTTTGCTGAAGCAGTTTGTTTTGGACAATGCTTATCTTGGTAGATATCAGTTAGCTTCTGCATCTCATGTTTTATCTTGCTTGTCAACTGGACAATGTGGTGATGTTTTTGTTTGCAAAAATTGAAAAATGCGTGCTAATGACTTTCTTTAGATATCATCTGTTGCACTGATCATGCCATGTGTCTTAGATAGTATGTCTTTTGCTGTACTTATTAGATGTTGAAATTGTAGTCAATCATATCTGAGAAGCATGCTTTCTACACTCCACCTGCACCCCAGTTGCATTCATTGCATATTTTGACGGGGAGTTGCATTTCAGGGGGAGTATGTTTCTCTTTCGAGTGCATTTAGTCTCGCTAGATGAGTCCACTTGTCAACAAGGTGGAGAAAATTTTGGGAGAAGAGTTTAAGGGGGAGTTTTGGCTTTCTCTGGGATTTGTTTCAGGGGGAGTTTTTGTCCCGGTTGTCCTTACTCTTTTGATATCCTTCTTGATGATTCTAAGACTGCACTCATTTTGAGCTTTTACATTTGGTTAACCATAATGACCGCTTCTTGTTTTTGTTCGGCTTTTGGTCATTAGGGTTAAATTTTTACTTTATTTTCTTCTTCTCTATTTTTCTTGTGCTTTGTTTTCGTGCTTCCACATGTGTTCGCAGGTACTGGAGAGCTGATGAAGAGAAGTGTTGACAATGCACTCATCAAGGGGGAGATTGAGGAGCCATGCTCAAGAGCGTGGGCCTCATGGCTCTAGATGTGATGAGTCATTGTCAACCATAGTCAAAGAGGACTGAAGAGAGAGAAGACCTGCTGTGTCTGGGCCACGTGTGACTCAGGTACACGGGCAGCGAGCGACTGCCAGGCAGAGGGGCCGCGAAGTCGGGCTGGCCCAATCCGGGTACATGGGCTAGGAGCAGCAGAGGATCCACTGGGCTGTTGACTAGGATTGACTCAGGTACACGGGCGGCGAGTGATTGCGGGCTGAGAGAGCTGCGGAATCAGGCCGGCCCAATCCGGGTACCTGGTGCAAAGTTGGTGGACGCTTTGTCAGTTTCGGCGCAAAACTGACAACCGCTGATCTCGCATCGGACTGTTCAGAGGCTAAGCCGTAGTCGCTACGAAAGCTCCGCTTCTGGATAAGTCATCTGTAAATAGGATTTTACTATTTTGTCCTTAGGCCCACAGTCAGTAAGTCGAGTCTGTAAAAATATCCTAAGGGCAGTTTGGTCTTTTCCTTTTATTTCAGCGTCTATAAAAAACCCTAAGGGTCTGACGGAATATTCCTAGGCTATTGGGCTGCCTATAAATAGGGCCCAATCCCTAGGGTTAGGTTACCCTTTTCTGAAATCACTTTACTAATCAAGAGTGGGTCATTTTTTGTTCATCTCTCCGTGTGCTTCTTCCTACGACCGCCGCCATCATCTGTTGCGCACGGCGTTCCTGTCCATCACAAGCAAATCGAACTGTGTTTTTGTCTCACAGGTTTCTGCTTGCCTTGATTTGCGTGTGTTTGTTTACTGTTGCTTTCTCTCTGGCGTTTTGTCTCACTCTGTTGTCGCTGTTCATCGAAAGCAATCTTAGGTTTTTTTGTTTAATCACCTCGATGGTTGTGCCTTGTTTGCTTCTTCTGATCTTAGATTGCTGCAAAAGTATTCACTCAAGTGCCTATGAGTTTTAGCACTAAAGTCTACGATCTGTGTGACAGGCTAGTGGAGACAGGAGCCTGACATAGTCCTCGATGTCTCTGTTTGCTTTCGGACAATTGATTTTCTTTTGTGCTGAAAAAGTTTGTTCCATGCAAGCTTTGTTCTAACTTCGTGTGACTTCGAAAGGCTGTGTCTACCTTCGCTATCTTGAATACTTCGCTTATGTTCGGTTCGTTTTGCAACAGCTACGTGTGCTGCGAAGTCTGCATTTGTATTCCTCGCACAGTCTGTAGTCTTCGAACGATTAGCTTCGGTTTGCACAGCATGTAGGCTTCGAACTACTGTTTTCGAACAGACTCCGGTTCGAAGTGTCTTGTTGTGGGTCTCTCTCAGTCTGTACTTTTGGAGGTTGTGATTCGAAGTGTGTTTCTAGGCTTCGGTTTCTTGTGTGAAAACAACAGAGGACTCCGATTCGAAGTTGGTCTATGATTCGAAGGTCACTACTCCGGTAGTCATACTTCAATCAATCTGGCTTCGAAGGTTGCGTTGTAGGCTTCGATTTTTCTCTATTAAGCTACGAAGTTGATTTTTCCTGTGTTAAGCTTAGTAGCTTCGAAGTGTGTTTTTCGAAGCAAGCTTCGGTAGCCTCACACTTCACACCGAAGCATGCTTCGCAGTTTGCGACATTCTTCACCAAACTAGCTTCGATTCCATCAACCTTTGGCACGTCCACTACAGACTTCATCAGCCTTCGACAAAGGACTTCGAAGCACACTTCGGCACAACCTTCATAGGCTTCGATGTTGCAGGCTTCGTCAAGTAATGAACTGGAGATGTTGGCGTAAAAGATTACGCTAACAGGTTTTGTAGAAGAAAAACTAACAAACGAAGTGTTTGCGAAGAGAACTGTTCTAAGCCTCCGAAAGGATAATAACTTAGAATAGTTCGAATGTGTGTATTGAATAACTTGTATTCGGTCCCTATTACAGGGTGAAATGGGGGGTATTTATAGGCCCAAACATTAAGGAAAAGACCTATTTACCCCTCTATTACAACCGACATAGTGGAAACTATTCAGTTTCCTTAATAGGGCTAAAATAGTAAAAGACTAATCTAATGAGAAAGAAGATAAGTCTTCCATCTTAGCTGGCAGAAAAGATCTTGAAAAGCCTTAGTTCGAAGATGTCATTCGAACCAATGCCTATCTTCGTACTTCGAACTTAGTCCGGGTATCTTCAAAGATGATCGTCTGGGAACCTTCGAATCCGTTGTCTGCCTTTATGTTGCTTCGGCAATAACCCCGAAGATGAGATATTTTCCCCCAACAGTAGCCCCTCGAATACGCTTCTCCGTTTGACCTGTAACGTTAGGAGAGCAGTATACGGAAGGAAAAAATAACCAAACATAGGGGTTATTGGTTTTTTAGTTCATCTCCGAAATGCATGAAGATATAAACTCCGAATCAGTCTTAAGATAATTGCTTTTCGAACTATCTTAGAACCGACTCAAGAAGTTCGAAAGTCTTTCAGACTTAGAGAAAATAGCCGTTAAGTTTCTGTTTCCAACGGAAACTGTAGTAAGCGTTAATCTTGGAGAAAAGTAACGGCAGGAATGCGAAACGACATGGATTAACGGTAAAAAAGTGAAGTCTAGGCTATAAATAGAAGGCCTAAAACTTACCCAGTTACCTTTTCATCGTCTTCTCGCATCCAAAAACTTTTCGAACCCTTTGAGTTCTTGAGCCCTAGCCTCCATTTTCCCCAAAGCAATCCGACGAGTGCAATGGTGAAGACTAAGGGATCTGCGCCTCCATCGGCCTTGGCTCGGCAGCAAACGGCTGCAGCAGCAGCGGCGGCAGCGTTGGCGGCAGCACCTTCGATACCGGCGATGACATCCATGGCGGCAGGAGGGAGAAATCCCCAAATCGCCGATGACCAAGGTCTGTGTCCGCCATCGACAAAATATTTGGATCAATCTTTCGAGTTGGGGCCTTCTACCTGCAAGAGAGAGTCATTGGCAATCGCAGCGGGAGGAAAAATCAGTAATGGAGTTATGATCCGGAAGCCAGGCAAAGAAACGATTCCATCGCCAAGACCCGGAGAAGTAGTGGTATTCGAAGCCTTCTTCGAAGCTGGCTTGGGTCTCCCCGCAGTGGACTTCCTGGCGGAGGTACTTGATCTGTTCCATGTAACCCTCCCCCAATTATCTCCGAATGCAGTAGCTAGATTAGCTATCTTCGAATGGGCCTTGAGAGCCGAAGGGTGCGAAGGGAGGGCAGAGATCTTCGCTGCATTACATAGGGCTACATGCCAACCAAAGACCTTCGTAGGCCCCGGAGGTGAAAAAGTAGTTGTATCCTTTGGCAGTATCAACTTTAGGCTTCGGGATGAGTATGCCCTCCAATTTCCTGCCAAGGCCATCAATGCCAGATGGTATACTGATTGGGTTCTAAGATGGTTCTATGCCGAAGTCGGGGCAAGCAGTCCTTTGGCCGGGCCCCTCAAAGAAATTCAATTCCGGAAGGAAGCTTTAGTGCAGCCCAACGAAGGCCAGCTCGAAGCCCGTCTTAATCTGCTTCAAAAGATTAGTCGAAGGTTAAGTATGCGAGACTTGGCCGAAGAATTCCTCGCCCTGCAAATTTCTCCGCTGATGGCCAACTGGCCTATCATCTTCGAGGATGATTCGGAAGGTGGTCTCCGCAAGATTAACTTGACTTCGAGCCCTGCAGGTAACTTCAAAACCAACATGCATTATACATATTTACTTCAAAGAAAGACTAACTTGAATTATTTATTTTTTAGCTTCTTCAGCCCCTATTACTTCAGAGCAAATTATAAGGGCTTCGGAGAAGATTTTGGGTGCCCCAACTTCGACTGAAAAAGAATGGAGAGTTAAGTTGGTCGGGAGTTGGGAGAGGTTTAACAGAGTATGGGGAATGTTGGAGATGACTCCGCCCCCTCTGATGGACTGGGTGCCTTCAGAGAAAGGACCCAAGAAAAGGATGGCCGAAACGGGGACTTCAAGCTCCGCAAAGACTCCGGTGAAGAAGGTGGCTCGGAAGCCAAAAAATCTCGCACCTTCGAACCCTACACCTTCGAGCTCAAGAACCTCAATCTCTGGTTCTAAAGAAGATGAAGGTATACTATTAGTGAGATTAATTGATGAAGATGCGGATCAAAAAGATATTCACATTGAAGATACTGCAGGTATGCCGGAGTCTCAGGCTAATATTGAAGAAGTAAGAGCTCCGGATGCTCAAGAAGAAAAGCAAATCGAAGCCCCTGTGGGCGAAGATGAAGTTGAAGTTACTACAACTTCAATTGTGGATGAAGGGAGGACTGCTCACGGAGACACTCCGGCAGTTGAAGTTTTAATTGTGGATTCTGACGAAGACCTCACCTTTGATCCTCCGAGCAGTCCGGTACTCGATCGCCCCCAGAATGTCGAAGGTAAACTTCGCATAATTCTCTTATTAATTTCTGCAAAATTATACAATGTATAATACCTTTGCTTTTGTAGAGCCCCCTTCCGAAGAAGTACATCATGAAGATCCCATTCCAGGGCCTTCGACAACTTCGGAGCCGCACCCGGAGGTTGCTCAACTGGGGCTTGGAAGGGGTAAAAGACACATAGAGCCTCTCCCTCCTCAAGGATCAACTTCGTATGAATCAACAGATGAAAGTGAATCAACTGAGGGGGGGGGGCATCTACCGAAGTTCCAAGGACCTCAGGAGAACGCTCCGGAGCTTCGCCAAGCAGGGATGACCAAGAGGCTTCGGCAATGCTCCCTCTTTTAACTCCTTTTTTGGAGCAAAGAACCGGGCTTCGGACTCTGCTCAAACCTTTGGGTCGAGTGAGCCGCGAAGTCGGGGAGACAGAGCTGGTAGCAAAATTAAGCAGGGCGAAGAGTTCGGAGCTTAACGTTGCTTTGGAACGAGCAGCCTACCAGGTACGGAGCATCTTCGAACCAATAGCAAATTAAGCATGAATAATTTCTTACTTCAGTTTTTTCTTTTCTTAGCAAGCGGTCTTGGCCCGCGCTGCAACTTTATCGAGCGAAAATGAAATTGCTCAGCTTCGGGAAGAAAATGAAACTCTCAAACGCAACTTGTCTTTCTCCGAAGCTAGAGTGGTTCAAATGGATAACATGATTTCAACGGAGCATAGGGCCAGACAGGGCTTGGAGGCTGCTAATAAAGAGCTCGAAGCAGAAAGAATCGTGCTTCGAGCAGAAATTGAAAAAGTGCGGTTGGAGCATGCTAGTGCTGGGTCCGAACTTGTGAGGCTCCAAGAGGAAACTAGCCAACTCCTAAATCAGAAGAATATTTTATCTACGGAGAATGCTAGGATTTGCGGAGTTCTAGCGGAAACTACTTCGAGCAAGGATGCATTAATCGAAGAAAAGCTTAAGTCTGAGAAGGTAGCTACGGAGGTAATAGAACAAATGCTAGGTGTTGTGGAGTACTTCGGTACTACTGGATCACTCCCTTCAGATGACAACGTCACTCTGCTGCGCCGGTTAAAAAGGATCCAAGGAGCAGCGAAGCAAATGAAGACGGCAGGCATTCGTTATGGAGAACTCTCCGGACAAGTGTCTGCCCTCGGACTACTTCATTACTACGAGGATTTGGGCCGAACGATTACTCCGAGCGCAGAGGGCTCCATTACCTTCGACGACGAGCGGCTTTTAAATCCTTTCGAAGGCGTGACTGCTGCCTGGCGAGCCTTTCAAACCTCATGGAGAGCCGAAGGTCGTTCCGCGATCAAGGCTTGGATAGATGAAGGCCAACGCTAGAAGCAAGTTCGGAACCAAGCTTCGAGCAGTCAGCCTCCTCCGAACCCGCAGGTTTAGGAATTATTTAGGATTTTTGACTATGTAAAGCTTCATGTTTGTAAACATTTATCAATGAAAATCTTGTTTGTCATATTTTTAGGCTTTGCCTCTTATGGAAGATATTGAAGTGTTAGAGCTTAACAACGAACTTCGCTCATTATGGAACACCTTCGAACTTCTAAAGAATTACAAGCGTCCTCGATTTCTAATTCCTCGAGATGACTCCGGCGTAATTGCGCCCGAAGTAATCAAAGATGTAATGTCTTATATTAAAGAGGAAGAGAAAGAGGTTAACGCAAACACCTCATCTTCTGAAGACACTAATTGGTCTGAAGACGAAGGTGAAGCTCGAAATAAAAGATCTGAAGATCTTAGAAGCTGGGAAAGAAGCCCTGAACGGCTTCGAACTTGGGCCGAGCTTCAACAAGAGTAGAATGATTTTAGAGCTTCGAAGGGGAGGAAAAGAGTTAAACGTAAAGTTATTAGAACTTCCGATGTTGGAACTAGTCGTTCCACCCCTAGCTCTAGGGACCGAAGAGGTCTCCGATTCCTTCTTGGTATAGATACCAATTTTTCATAGTGTAATCTGTAAACACATTTATTTCAATAATGAATGCCGATTTAAAATTGTCTCCATATTTACTAGCCCCTCTTTGGGTATAAGCAACATCGAAATGTATTCAAAGATGGTTATGCGCAAAGAAAAAACTTCGGAGTACAATTTTTTGGGGGTTCGGAGCCCCTCTGTCATTTAAAGATCTTTTAAAATCTTATGAAATGTCTTCGACTTTTTACAGTCAGAAGAATGGTAACTTAGTACCTTTGTTTTATGAAAGAAATCACTTGAGATAACTTCGAGGACACTTTAGTGTCTTAAAAAAATTGTCACTTTGGACTATGTTAACAGATATTCGAAGCTCATGGCTCAAATTTTGTTTTGCTTTAGCCACATTCGGCTTATTTTTGCGATCTCTGTCGAACCAATGGTTCGGAGTTTGCAATGGTCTCTTTGGACTCTTTTTATGGATGTCTACCAGCCAATGGCTTGGACTCCGTATATTTTGGCCACCTTCGGCTCTTTTTGCAGAAGTCTACCAGCCAATGGCTTGGACTCCGCAGATTTTGGCCACCTTCGGCTCTTTTTACGGAAGTCTACCAGCCAATGGCTTGGACTCCGTAGGGTGTGGTTTTGGGCTCTGTTACGGATGCCTACAAGCCGGTGGCCTGGGCTCCGGATTATGCCAGCCCCCACGTCGGAAGCTTCGAACTTTATGGGTTCGAAGTCCGAAATACAACCCAGCTTCATGACACTTCCCTCTCGGTCGACCCCGCAGTTCCAATGCGTCCACTTGGAAGCTGGAAGTTTATGAGGGGAAGGCACTATCAGGATCATATGCTTTATTAATTTAGAAGATGATTACAAGCGAATTACAAGGAGCCCTTATGCGAAGTATCGCTTTAGGTGCTCCGCATGCCAAGTATGTGCTAACTCTTCACCTTCTAAATTAGCTAATTTAAATGAACCAGGGCGCCCTGAGCGGACAATTAGGTATGGACCTTCCCATTTATTGCCTAACTTCCCTGGTGCTATAATGCTTCGTAAAACAAGATGACCCGGTCTTAGTTCATTGAGCTTAACCTTCGGGTCATACCAAGCCTTCGTCTGTTGATGATACTTTGATAAATTAGCTACAGCCCGAAGTCTTGTTTCTTCTGACAAATCTAACGAAGCTTGCCTTTCTTCTTCAATGTCTGGTTCGGTGCTGCGAAATGATCCCCCTTTGAGCTCCGTTGGAGTCATAGCTTCATCTCCGAATAGTAGTCTGAACGGAGTAAAACCTGTGGACCTTGTTTGCGTAGTCCGAATGGACCATAGAATCTTCGGAAGCTCTTCGGTCCACAGTCCCTTTGCTAATCCTACTATTCTTCGATTTAGCCCTGATAAAATATTTCCATTGGCTCGCTCTACGGCTCCATTAGACTGAGGATGCCTCACTGCAGCAAAACATAACTGAATACCTAGATCTTCGCTAAACTTCTTGAAGGGTTCTGCGTCGAACTGTGTTCCATTATCAACTGTGAGGTATCTAGGCACTCCGAACCGGCAAATAATGTTCTTCCAGAAGAATTTCTGTACATTATTCGAAGTAATAGTTGTTAAGGGTTCTGCTTCCACCCACTTAGAAAAATATTCAATAGCTACCACTGCGAACTTCAGATTTCCCTTTGCTAACGGAAAGGGACCAATTAAATCCATACCCCATCTGGCCATAGGCCATACCGGAGCAATGGCTTGAAGAGCTGTTGGTGGGCGATGACTCCGTCGACCCATCCACTGGCATCCTTGACAAGTGCGGACCAAGCTCTCCGCATCAGCTGTTATTGTGGGCCAATAAAGCCCCTGGCGAAGTGTTTTTCCTGCCAGAGCTCTAGGGGCTAAATGGCTTCCACAAATGCCTTCATGAATTTCTCGAAGAATTTCTTGGCCTTCGGCTTGAGATATACATCGGAGTAGAGGGGAACATACTCCGGCCTTGTATAATATACTGTTGATTATCTGATAGTTTCTGGCTCTGAGCTTTAATCTTGACAACTGGGGCTCTTCGGGCAAATTTGTTCCTCCTTGCAAAAGTTCCATGATCGAATTTTTCCAATCTGCACTAGGAATGCAAAGAATCTCCACAGAGGGAATTTGTAGTACCGAAGGTATATTGAGTTCCTCGTAGAAAGCTTCTTCGGGCACATCCACAGCTCCGGCTGCAGCCTTCGCTAAAATGTCCGCTTGCACGTTTTCCGCTCTTGGTATACTCCGAATGGAAATACCCTTGAAGTGTGCTTCGATTTTACGGATTTCTTCTAAATACTTTGCAAGCTGTGGATGCCGAACTTGGAAACTTTTGTCTACATGCCGTGCTACTATCTGAGAATCTATCTTTATTATTATTCTTGTAGCCCCTAGAGCACGTGCTTTTCGAAGTCCCAATAAAATCCCTTCGTACTCCGCTATATTATTGGTAGACTTAAAGTTGAGTCTCGCGGAGTACATTGCTCTTTGCCCTGACGGTGAAATTAATACTGCCCCAATGCCTGCTCCGGATGCTTGGAAAGCCCCATCGGAGTAAACAGTCCAAACTCCGTCACTTGACTTCTCCGGAGCCAAATTCGCAGGTGGAGTCCACTCTGCTACGAAGTCTGCTAGGACTTGGGATTTGATAGCTGTCTTTGCCAAGAAAGATATGCCGAAGGGTGCTAGCTCAACTGCCCACTTTCCAATCCTTCTAGTGGAATCTTTGCTTCGAAGCATATCTCCTAAGGGATACGAAGTTGGTACAATTACATTGTGAGCCAAAAAATAATGTCTTAGCTTCCTCGAAGCCATTATCAGAGCATAATCGAACTTCTCAAGTTCGGAGTATCTTGTCTTCGCTCCTGATAATGCTTCGGATACAAAATAAACAGGATTTTGGACCAACTTCCCATTGAAATCCACTTCTCTGACAAGGACTGCGCTGACAGCTGAACCTGTAGCTGCAAGGTACAGGAGTAGGGTTTCGTCCGCAGTAGGCACCGTGAGTGTAGCAAGATTACTGAGATAGTCTTTAATATCTTCGAAGCTTTTCTGACACTCTGGTGTCCATGCAAAATCTTCGGACCCTTTCAATGCTTTGAATATAGGCAAGCTCCTCTCCGCAGACCTTGATAAAAACCTGCTAAGTGCGGCCAGATGCCCAGTCAGCTTTTGCACTTGCTTTAAATTTTCCGGAGGAGCCATCTTCTACAGCGCAGTTATTTGAGTAGGGATAGCTTCAATTCCCCTGCTTGAAACTAAATACCCTAACAATTTTCCAGCCTTAGCTCCGAATATACATTTTTCGGGGTTAAGACGGATCCCACATGCCCAAAGGCTATTGAATGTTTCTGCTAAGTCTAGGCTATGCTGGTGCTTTAAAGCACTCTTTATTACAATATCATCCATATAGGCCTCCACATTGCGACCTAGTTGATGACCTAGAGCCTTAGCAACTAATCTCGAAAAAGTAGCCCCGGCATTTCTTAGGCCGAAAGGCATTCTTACATAGCAAAAGACTCCCGAAGGAGTTACGAAGCTTGTCTTGATTTCATCTTCACGCTTCAACCATATTTGATGATAACCAGAATACGCGTCAAGGAAGCTTAATAACTCCGAACCTGCAGTGGAGTCAACCAGTTGATCAATTCGGGGCATGGGGTAGGGGTCACGTGGGCATGCTTTATTCAAGGATGTGAAATCAATGCACATGCGCCACTTCCCGGAAGACTTCTTTCTGACGAAGACTGGATTGGCTAACCATTCTGTGTGAGCCACTTCTTTGATAATCCCAGCCTTCAACAATTTTTCAACTTCGTCCTTAGCTAGAGCAGCTCTTTCTGCGGACATCTTCCGGAGACCTTGTCGAACAGATCGGGCTTTCGGGTTTACAAGTAAACTGTGTTCAATGATATCCCGATCGACTCCGGTGATATCTTCGTCAGACCAAGCGAAGACATCCAAATTTTCTTCCACCACCTTTTCCAAGGAGGTTGCAACTTCAGGGGGTAAATCTTTACCAAATTGAAAAGTGTACTCTTTACCATCTTTAACAATGACCTTCGTTGCAATCTCTCCTTCGGGACTTGGTCTCGGAAAAGACTTCTTCGAAGCTTCGGAGGAGGCTGAAAAAACTTCTTCATTATCCTGCACACTGTTTACTTGCCTCGGATCAAGAGGGGGACCATGACCATATTCCGCCCTCCGAGCAATGGCTTGATCTCCGAAGATTGTAAGGACTCCTGCTTGTGTGGGCATCTTCATGCACAAGTAATTGTGATGCGCCACAGCTCCGAACTGGTTCAGCATACCCCTTCCGAAGATGACGTTGTAAGCATACGGGGCATCTATCACATCGAAAAGTACTTCTTCAGTCCGGGCTAATAAACCTTCTCCGAAGGTAACTTCTAGGCCTATTTGGCCAAGTGCATCAAGCGGTGGTCCTGCGAAGCCTTGCAGAGGACGAGCCGCTGGAAGGAGATGCTTCCTGGAAATGCATAACTGATCGAAGGCTTGAACAAAAATGATATCTGCTGAACTACCTCCGTCAATCAGCACCCTTCGAACTTCCGTGCCCGCAATATCAGCAGTGATAACCAATGGATCTGCGTGCGGGAACTTAATACCAGCTGCATCCTCCGTAGAGAAAGATATCGGAACGTGAGACCACTCCGGCATTGCAGCTGCAGATGACGAAGTCCCAATATGACCTACTTCCCGAACGTACTCTCTTCGCTGTCTCTTGGACATGCTTCCGAGGGTACCTCCTCCGGAGATAGGGAGAACTACTCTTTTTCCTCTATCTTGCCCTTCCTCTTGCTTCGGAAGTGGCATAACATTGGCCACCGGAGGGTGTCTTGCAGCATCAAAATTTTCTATCCGCGCCACAGCCTGGACCGGCTCTGGGCGCATTGCAGCTGGACTTCGGTCGGTACTACCTCGACCCGAAGTTCTCTCTAAGTACTATCACCTGAGGGTAAGTATAGCCTTGCAAGTATCAGTTGCATGGCTTCGATTTTCTCCGTGAATGCAGCAGAAAAGGGTCTGGCACTTGCCAGCCGTTTTCCCTGGCGGCCTCCAGCCGCTGGCCTTGTTCCCCGTAGACTGTGGAGCTCTTGGTGTAAACTTCTGTGGGGGTGCAATATTCATGACTTCAGAACGAGGGTGCTTTTGCCCTCTTCTCCGATCATGTTGCACTTCGAAGACTGGTTCCTGCGGCTATGCCGAAGTTTTCACTTCTACTTTGACTTCTTGCAATATGGACGAAGTAGCATCAGTCCTCCGAAGCCAACCCTCTTCTGACCTCGCATACTCCTCGAAGTATGACATCAACTGAGAGACCGAGGAGATGCTTTTCCGATGCAGTTTATCCAGAAGGCCTTGATGACTGATGCCTTCCCGAGTGCATCAACCACTGAGGATGTGGACAGCCCCCGAATTTGCGACTTCGTATGAGCGAAGCGCTTAAAGTACTACCTCAATGTTTCTCCGGGGAGCTGTTTCACCTGGAAAAGGCTTCCTGTTGACATAGGAGGTACGAAGGTGCCCTGAAAGTTGCTTATAAACTTCTTCTTCAGCTGCGACCATGAATTGATCGATCCTGGCCTCAAGGACCAGAACCATCTCAATGCTACTCCTTGAAGAGCCAAAGGGAAGCACTTCGCCATGGTGTCTCGAACACCTCCGCTAGCCTCAATTGCTAGGGCATAAGACCGAACGAACTCTCCGGGATCTTCATCTCCGGCATACTTACAGAGCTTCGAAGTTTTAAACTTTGAATCAAAGCGAACCTTCTGCAGCTCAGGATGCAGCGGAGATTCATTTTCGAAGGAGGCATTCTCCGGGGCTTCGGGATAATCAAGATCGTCATCTTCAGGCACTTCTGGGATAGTTGGGGTGGCTTGAGAGCGAAGCCTGCTCGCAGCTTCCTGTCGCCACCTTGCCACTTCAGCTTGAAGGTTGGCCATTTGAGTGGCCATATCTCCAAGATTATTTTCATTTCCTCCGGAAGGATCTTCCGGGTCTTGAGAACTGGTCGGATCAGTTCGAATCGGGATGGAGGGTGGAGAAGGGTCTCCGGGCGGTCGAAGTATGGAAGGGGTTGGCGGAGAAGCTTCGTATGTTCGAGGGATGGAAGCCCCTTCCGGAGTTTGTGGAGGGAATGTCGAAGGACCTCCGACTTCAACTGTGTCGAAGGGTATTTCTCCGGAGATCCGAGAGGACCTCCGAGTGGGATTGCGGGGTGCGCTCCGCTTAGGAGGCATGATGTAAAAGGTTGGTAGAGAACGAAGTTTTTCGGACTAGGTTCCCCACGGACGGCGCCAACTGTTGGCGTAAAAGATTACGCTAACAGGTTTCTGTAGAAGAAAAACTAACAAACGAAGTGTTTGCGAAGAGAACTGTTCTAAGCCTCCGAAAGGATAATAACTTAGAATAGTTCGAATGTGTGTATTGAATAACTTGTATTCGGTCCCTATTACATGGTGAAATGGGGGTATTTATAGGCCCAAACATTAAGGAAAAGACCTATTTACCCCTCTATTACAACCGACATAGTGGAAACTATTCGGTTTCCTTAATAGGGCTAAAATGGTAAAAGACTAATCTAATGAGAAAGAAGATAAGTCTTCCATCTTAGCTGGCAGAAAAGATCTTGAAAAGCCTTAGTTCGAAGATGTACTTCGAACCAATGCCTATCTTCGTACTTCGAACTTGGTCCGGGTATCTTCGAAGATGATCGTCTGGGAACCTTCGAATCCGTTGTCTGCCTTTATGTTGCTTCGGCAATAACCCCGAAGATGAGATATTTTCCCCCAACAGGAGACAACCTTGAACAGTAACCCTTCATATCTTTTTACGTGCACTCAGATTAATTGCAGTTGTGATTTATTTTTGTGAACCTTAATCTGCCCATGTGTTGAGTGCTTAGTTAATCTGCCTACTAGCACTGTGTTGGTGTCTTTTCAATTAGGACACCGGTTGTTGTTAGGCTAGATCCTTTGAGGCTCTGTTGATCTGTTCACCTTTCTTTGTTAAGTTTGTTGAGGTGCGTTGGGTGTTGGGAGCAGGCCATTGATTCGAAAGAATTTTTTAGGTGCCCATTCACCCCCCTCTGGTCGCTACTTTCGGTCCTACACTGATCAAAGTCGGCAGCACATATTTGTTCCAAGCACGGTCATCTGTACAATTTGCAAAAGCATCTTTGAAGTCCAAATCAGTAGCATACATGTCCTTCAATATTTCTTAACCAAAGATCATATAATCAAGTTGAGAAAGCAATGTATAACGTCTAGATAAAGCATCGGCAATCACATTATCTTTCCCTTTCTTATGCTTAATGATATATGGAAAAGTCTCAATAAATTCTACCCATTTAGCATGTCGTTATTCATATTTGCTTGACTACGTATATGCTTCAATGCTTCATGATCCGAATGAATAATAAACTCCTTAGGAAAAAGGTAATGTTGCCAAGTTTCAAGCACACGCACTAAGGCATATAATTCCTTATCATAGGTAGAATAATTCAACTGTGGACCATGTAATTTCTCACTAAAATAGGCCACGGGTTTACCTCCTTGTAGCAGCACACCTCCTATTCTAAAACCACTAGCATCACATTCTAACTCAAAAGTCTTACCAAAGTCGGGTAGCTGAAGTAGAGGTGCATGTGTAAGGTGATCCTTGAGTGTTGAAGAGCCATGCTGAAGAGCGTGGGCCTCATGGCTCCAGATGTGATGAGTCATTGTCAACAGTAGTCAAAGAGGACTGAAAAGGAGAGAAGACCTGCTGAGTCTGGGCCGCGTGTGACTCAGGTACACGGGCAGCGAGCGACTGTCGGGCAGAGGGGCCGCGAAGTCTGGCTGGCCCAATCTGGGTACATTGGCTAGGAGCAGCAGAGGACCCACTAGGCTGTTGACCAGGATTGACTCAGGTACACGGGCGGCGAGCGATTGACGGGCTGAAAGAGCTGCGGAGTCGGGCCGACCCAATCCGGGTACCTGGTAAAAAGCTGGTGGACGCTTTGTCAGTTTCGGTGCAAAACTAACGACCGCTGATCTTGGAACGGACCGTATAGAAGTAAAGCCGTAGTCCATACGAAAGCTTAGCTTCCTGATAAGTCATCTATAAATAGGAGTTTACTATTTTTTCCTTAGGCCCACAATCAGTCAGTCGAGTCTGTAAAAATATCCTAATGGCAGTTTGGTCTTTTCCATTTATTTCAGCGTCTGTATAAAACTCTAGGGGTATTTCTGCATTTCCCCATTTATTGGGCTACCTATAAATAGGGCCCCAATACCTAGGGTTAGGTCACCCTTTCTAGAAATCACTTTACTAATCAATTGGGTCATTTTTGTTCCCTGTCTCCTGTCCCTATGCGTGCGCCGCCATGCTCCTGTTCATGCGATTTCTTCCTGCATGCACAGCCATCGTGAGTTCTGTTCTTCACGGTTCTGTGAGATTTTATTCTTCCAGTCTTTGTCTCTCGAAGAACATGATTGAATTTGTTGCTTCGTTATGTGTGCCTAACCGTTTTTGCTCTATGCGTGTTTTCTCTCTGGTTGCTGCGGTTTTTGTTCTCTAAGGCTACTAGTTCTACTTGCAGGCTCCTGTAGCAGCAAGTAGTACCTAGTCCTTGCTTTACTATTGAATGCCAGGCTACTCTTTTCATAGGCTGCAGCTAGTTTTTCTATTGATACTTTTTCTTGGCATGGCTTTTTGATCGAGAAGAAAGCATCTAGCGTTTTTCTTGACGTTTCTGGAGAAGCCCCATACTTTGCTCGAAGTCCCTCTGTTTTTGTGAAGTAGGCTTCGATCAGACTTCTTTATATGCTTTGCTGCCATCAGTAACACTGAACTTTAAGTGTGGACTCTGTTCCGAAGTATGCACTGATTCGAAGGTTTTATTCTGACATACTTCGACAGCCTTACGGAGCATACTTCGACAGGTTTCAAAGTTAGCTTCGAACCGAGTTTCTCTGGTTGGCTTCACTCGGAGTGTGTTATTGAGGGGTTTCTGTTGACATTTCTGTGTATCTGTTTGTGCGTTTGAAGTGTGTGATTCGAAGTGTGTTTCTAGGCTTCAATTTCTTGTACGAGAGCACCAGCAGACTTCGATTCGGAGTTGGTCTGTATTTCGAAGGTCACTACTCCGGTAGTCATACCTCGAGCCATCAACTTCGAAGGTTGTGCCACAGGCTTCAATGTTCTCTGCTTTGCTTCGAAGTTGATTTTTTCTTGGGTTAAGCTTCGTAACTTCGAAGTGTGTTTTTCGAAGTAGGCTTCAGTAGTTTCATACTTCGCTCCGAAGCATGCTTCGCATTCTATCACACTCGAACTAGCCTAGACTCCACAAACCTTCGGCACTTCCACAACAGACTTCATCAGCCTTCGATAAAGGACTCCGATGCAGGCTTCGACACTGCGAATCCCTATTTATGTGCCCTCAGTCCACTTGCTGTGATGATGAGCTTCTGTGTACTTTGATCTGTCCTTGTTTTGAATGCTTTGTTTATCTGCCTATTAGCACTGTATTGGTGTTTCTTTGTCTAGGACACCGGTCGTTTCTAGGCTAGATACTTTTAGGCTTCGGTGATCTGTTTACGTTTGCTATTTAGTCTTTTGAGGTGTGTTGAGTGTTGGGAGCAGGCCATTGATTCGAAAGAATTTTTTAGGCGCCCATTCACCCCCCCCTCTGGTCGCTACTTTTGGTCCTACAAGTGGTATCAGAGCCTGATTAGGGTTTTTCCATACCTTAATCGGTTCTAAAACCTAGTAGTGATCATGACATCTCCTAGAAAGGTCCCGTCCTTGGAAGCTTATGGCTATAATTATTGGATGACTCGAATGCGAGCCTATCTCATGAGCCAAAGCTCGGACATCTGGGACATTTGTGTTCACGCTACGTTTGTCATATTGCCAGTTGCTGAGCGTGATTCTCCTGGTATCATCGTCTAGCATCTAAACAATAACAAAGCTGTGAACATTTTGTTTTATGGTTTAGGTCCCACTGAATTTGAGCGAGTGAGCCATCTCAGCACTGCGAGAGAGATCTGGGCTACCCTTTAGGCACACCATGAGGGGACAGCTCAGGTCAAGGCTCGGCTCTATCAGACCTACCGGCGTGAATATGAGAACTTCAGACAAAAGACGGGTGAATCTGTTGAAGCGTTGTTTGGTCATTTTCAATCGATCATAAACAAGCTTCGGGACAACAAGGCTGAGGGTGTGCAGTTAGTCTCAGATCATGAGCAGGCGCTCAAGGTTCTCCATACCTTGGACCCTAAGATCCGGGAGATCAAGGTATCCTCTATCATTAGAGCACATCTTATGATACCTTGACCATTTCTGAGTTGTTAGCAACCTGAAGGCCACCGAGGTTGATACCTAGTTGAGATCAAATCTCACTGGCTCTGGATCAAAATCCCTAGCCCTTGCTACACCATCTGCTAACCCCTCTTCTGTGAGCTGTGCTAGGTTCTCTTTGATGTCTATCACTGAGGACCATCTTGAGACTTTGGGAGATGATGACCTGTGTCTTTTTAACAAATGGGTGCGTCGTGTTTATGACAAAAGAATGTTCAAATGACACGGCACAAAATCTGGGTGCTTTGAGTGTGGTGACCCAGGACACTTCATCGCCGACTGCCCCAAGTGCAATGGCACAAGAAGGGCACCGGTGGTGGCTTCCACGACTCCGGCAAGCACGACAGCTCCTCCTTCAACAAGGGCAAGCCAAAGACCAGATTCTTTAGAAAGGCCCTAAGGACTACCGGAGAGAGAACAAGAAGCGCGACAAGGCCTTCTTCGCCGAGATGGAGAAGAGCTACCCAAGCGGTCCACGTCTTCTTCCTCTTCATCGAGCTCAAGCGATGAGGAGATCGTCATCAGGAAGGGGAAGGACAAGGACGATCCGGCGGGCCTATGCTTCATGGCTTTCGGGGACAGACCGAAGAGCCATTCACATCAACGCCGAAGATCCCGCAAGAGCTTATACTCAATGGCTCTTGAGGATAAGGAAGAGAAGGGCTCCTTCGTTGACTCCGACGATGACGACAACAAGGTATCATCTTATGAACGCGAAATCGTTGATTTAGTTGAAAGCAATCGTCAGGAGTTAAAATATCGGGAAAAAAATGCTTAGTGGGGCTAAGAAGAGGATAGATGAATTAGAGAGTGAGCTTGCCGTGGCCAACGGCAGAATTAAGAGTCTATCTTCTTCCCCTTGCTTGGGTGTTAGCAGTGAGTGCCCAAAGTGTGGGGTGCTTCTGTGTGACCTGTCGACTCTGAAATCCAGGTACACAGAAAGGGTTGATGAGAGGGATGCTTTGGCCACTGAGCTTGAAAGCGCTCAGCTGGAGCTGAAAGATGCTCAAGCCACTGTCGTCGTGCCCTGTGCTGATTGCCCATCGCATCTAGCTAGTTTAGCTGAGCTGAAAGCCAAAGGCGATGAGCATTTGGGTGATTTGGAGAGAGTGAGAGTTGAGCTGGCGCTAACTAGGCTAGAGCTTGAGACACCGTCGGTTTCACCCACTGTCTGTGAGAACTGTTTGTCTCTTAGACTGGAGTTGATTAAGCTGAAAGCTGAGAAGTCTGTCCAAGTAGATAAAGAGTGTGAGACCCGCTTGTCTCAGGTGGAGGTTCTAGCTTCCTTGAGAGAGGAGCTAGCTGATGCTCAAAATGAGAACTTTTACCTCCGTTCTATCCTGAGTTGGATCAGTGCCAGAGAGCCACAGCTCGGCATGATGATCCAGCAGTTTAAGAGGCAGGATGGGTTTGGGGTAGGTTACACCTACACCAAGGCTGACTTTGAGAGTGCCATTAGTCGGGCAGTAGAGTGGAGTAAAATGACTCCTGAGCAGAGATACCCTAAGACTTACTCCACTGAGTCTTTCCAAGCTAGTCAGCCCAAGGATGGGGTGTTCTAGGAATAGCCAAAAGCTCCACCCAAGAAGCCCATCTGGGTTCCAAAGCCCAAACACCTCCACACTTCTCTTGACACTCTTCCTGGACCCTCTCACATCAAGAAGACTACACCAAACACCACTAAGCCCAAGAACCCCAATCCTCAACCACATCCCAAGAAGCCCATCTATCATTGTGAGTATTGTCAGAGAGACGGGCATCTTGAGGAGTTTTGCTTCAGGAGGAAGCGGGTTGAGAGAGCAGAGAGAGCTCTTGGTGGTCAGGAGCAGTTCTACCAACAGGCTCGTAGAATGAGGGTTCCTCGACGCGGGGAGAGGCTGGAGGCCAGGCCGCGTCGTGTAGGTGGTGGTATAGGATAGGACTTTCATGCCCGTGCTCCAGATGGTGGTGTTCGTTCTGGCAGAGCTCCAGGTTGTTTTGGCTACGGTCCTGGACCTTACGGCCGAGGCTTTAGGCAAAACCAAGGACCGCACTTTGAGCCACGCTTTGGTCCAAACTCTTCTGATGGTTTTTGCATTCCGTCTTTTGAGCAGATGGCTCGATACTGGTTTAGTTCTTTTGCTTAACCTTGTGCCGGACCATTTGCTTCCCCTTAAAACCACTGATTGTGCAGGATCAGGGACTGGAGGACGTTTGGATCATGGACTCAGGATGCTCTCACCACATGACGGGACATTGCAGATGGTTCTCCACTCTCACTCCCCCGAGCTCCAAAGAGTATATCACATTCGGGAACAACGATCAAGGGAAGGTACACGGCATTGTCTTAATTCGCATCTCTGACCGTTTCTCTTTGAAGAGCGTTTCTTTGGTTGGGAATTTGAATTTCAATTTTATTTCTGTTTCGCAACTTCTTGAGGATGAGTTGGAGGTTCGTTTAAGAAGGGCAATTCTTCTGTGTTTGATTCTAGAGGGTCTTTGATTGCCATATCTTACCTTTTGGTAAGGTTTTTCGAATTGACTTCTCTAGTTCTTTTGGCTCTTCTCGCTGTTTGATTGTTGGATCCTCCTCTAAGCTCTGGAAGTGGCATAGGAGGTTGGGCCATTGAGTTTTGATCTGCTAGTCAGGTTGAGCTCTATGGACCTCATCCAAGGATTGCCCAAGCTTAAAATGGAGAAGAATCTAGTTTGCCATCCCTGTCGTCACGGGAAAATGGTTGCCGCTTCTCACTCACCTGTGACTCAGGTGATGACATCATATCCGGGCGAGCTGTTACATATGGACACTGTTGGTCCAGCTTGGGTACACTCAGTCGGTGGGAAGTGGTGCGCACTTGTGATTGTTGACGATTTTTCTCGATTCTCGTGGGTTTTCTTCTTGGAGTCTAAGGATGAGACTTTTCATTTTGTTCATGACCTAATTTGAAGCTGAATAATGAGAACAATGGTCGGATGCGAGCAATTCGCTCTGACAACGGCTCTGAGTTCAAGAACTCTCAGTTCGTCAGCTTCTGTAGTGATGAGATTCTTGAACATCAGTTTTCTGCTCCTTACACTCCCCCACGGAACGACGTTGTGGAACAAAAGAACCGCACGCTAGTCGAGATGGCCAGGACGATGCTCGATGAGCACAGGACTCCTAGGCATTTTTGGGCTGAAGCCATGAACACGGCTTGCTATCTGGCCAACCGTATTTTTCTTAGAGCTTACCTAGGTAAGACTTCATCTAAGTTGTGGTTTGGCAGACAGCCCAAAGTGAGCCACTTGCGAGCATTTGGCTGCAAGTGCTTTGTGCTCAAGAAGGGAGGGCATTTGGCAAGTTTGAGTCTCATTGCTGGGATGGAGTTTTTCTTGGCTATGCATTGTATTCTCGAGGCTTCCGTGTCTGGAACCTCGACTCCCAGTAGCTTGTCGAGACTTGTGATGTTTCTTTGATGAGTCTTTGCCTTCTTTGACTCCTTCTTTTGAGCCTTCTGGAGATGGTGAGCTCGGAGAGTCCCTCTTTGAGGAAGATGATGACACTCCGCTGCTGATGAGGGTGGGTCTTCTGCACAGCCTGCAAACCCACACCTTCTGAGACCTTCGACTGAGGATGAGGGCGGACCTCTGATCACTTCTTCCACTTCGATCGAGCCCCCTCAGTCGAGTCCAGAGGTGCCAGCTGCTGACTCCGGTGAGGTGACTTTAGATCACCAGGGATCCCGAGTAGTTCAGCGTGATCACCCCTCAGATCTCAACATCGTGATCTTTTTGAGAGAACTTCGCGCTCTTCTGTTGACTCTCTTGTTGTGTTTGCTGAATCTGCTTTTGTTGCATCTTTTGAGCCTAGATATGTTCTCATGCTCTTTTTGACTCCAATTGGATAATGCCATGCAAGAAGAGCCTGAGAATTTTGTCCGCAATCGGGTTTGGACACTGGTTGAGCTGCCACCTGTATGCAACCCCATAGGCACCAAGTGGATGTTCAAGAACAAGCAAGGTGAAGATGGGGTTGTGGTGCGCAACAAAGCTCGACTGGTTGCCCAGGGTTTTTGCTAGAAGGAAGGTATTGATTTTGAAGAAACTTTAACACCTGTTGCCCGTCTTGAGTCCATTCGCATTCTCTTAGCTTTTGACGCTTCGAAGGGTTTTAAGCTTTTCAAATGGACTCAAGAGTGCTTTCTGAATGGGTACATAGAGGAGGAGGTTTATGTTAGGCAGCCCCCCGGTTTTCAGAACCCCAAGAGTCCTCGACATGTTTTAAGTTGCAAAAAGCTTTATACGGGTTGAAGCAAGCCCCCAGGGCTTTGTAGGACCAGTTGAAGTAGTTTTTGTTGGGGAGGGCTTTGTGATGGGTTCTGTGGATAAAACTCTTTCTTGCTCAGAGATGCTTCAGATTTCCTAGTCGCTCAGATTTATGTGGATGATATTATCTTTGGCGGTACTACTAATGATCTTGTGTCCAAGTTTTCTGAGCAGATGCACAGTGAGTTTGAGATGAGTCTCATGGGTGAGCTCAAGTACTTATTAGGGCTCCAGATCAAGCAGACCAGGACGGCACCTTCATCTAGCAGGGTAAGTACACTAGAGACATGTTGAAGAAGTTCGACTTTGGTGTAGAGCTGAAGCCTCAGATGACCACAATGGGCACATCAGGGGGCCTGTATAAGGACGAGAGCGGCGTCAAGGTCAACGAGAGAGATCGTATGCCTCGGAAGTGATATAAGGTGCTCGGAAATGGTTTAAGTAATCAATGTAGTTGTATGCAAACCTAGAGCAATAGCGTGATGAACCAAGAAATCCCCGGGTCCTATTGTTAAGAAAAGCGAATTACTATTCTCGTTAACAGCATTCAACCACCCAGGTAACCATAGGGTTCGACCCGCATTATATGCCCAGAATAGGGCCCATTCTTCTACCCTTTCCGGGTAGTCGATGGCTATTCACAGCTATCGATATGAGTGTTCTATATCAGATAAATTCTACATTAGCTATTTCCCATTCCGCGATTTTTTCCATTCCTCTGTGTAAATAGCCTAATATGGGTTGAGACAAATGTACGCATTCGATTAGGGTCATATTCTATGGTTACAATTCTACTAGATATGTCTTTTTGATTCCGTCGAAAATCGATTTACTATCTACTCTTGATTCAACACACTTCCACTCTAGTGTTGAGTGGACCCTGCTACCCCCTCTCGAACCATATAGGACTAGTTTTATTATTTGATCATTGAATCGTTTATTTCTCTTGAAAGCGGTTTCATTCTTTTACAGACGTCTTTTTTTAGGAGGTCGACTCCCATTATGCGGCATACCAGAAGCGGAGGAAGAATTAGTAGCAGGTTATCAAACGAATATTCTGGTACCTAACGGCGACAAGGCCAGACATACAGTTCGCCGTGGGACTGTGCGCACGCTTCCAGTCTTCACCACGCACGTCTCATCGGCAGGCTATCAAGCGCATCTTCAGGTATCTTACCTATGCGCCTGATCTTGGCCTTTACTATTCAACATCATCATCTCTTGATTTATCTGGCTTTTCGGACGCTGACTTTGGTGGGTGTCGGTTGGATCGCAAGTCGACTTCCGGTACTTGCCAGTTTCTTGGTTCGTCTCTTGTTTCTTGGTCTTCTCGAAAGCAATCTGGAGTTGCTCTTTCGACCACTAAGGCTGAGTATGTAGCTGCTTCTAGCTGCTGCTCACAGTTGGTTTGGATGATTTCCACTCTGTGAGATTTGGGTTTGTTCTTTCCTACCAGAGTTCCTTTTTTTGCGACAGCACAGTGCAATTAGTGTAGGGAAAAACCTTTGTCTCCATTCAAAAACCAAACACATTGATGTGCGCTTTCATTTTCTGCGGGATCAATATGAGAAAGGTGTCATTCACCTTGTTCATGTTGATACCCATCATCAGTTGGCTAACATTTTCACCAAACCCCTAGATCAGTCTACTTTTGAGCGCTTACGAGGGGATTTGGTGTGTTGTGTATCCTTTTTAGGATATTTTTGCGTTAGTTTTCTTTCTTCTTTACTCTTTTCTTGAGCCTTTTTGTGTGTGTTCATATCATACATTCTCACATATCACACTTTTGAGCTTGCTTCTGTTATATGATTGAACTGCTTTACTTATTCTAGCTGGTACATGCTTTTGATTACTTGTCGATGATCATGTTTTGGTTCAGTTCACTTGATATGTCTGATATATGTCATATGCATGGCTTTTATGCTTTAAAATTGAAAAATGATCACCATTGCTTCTGGTAACTAGCATGTGTAGGCTGAATGCTCTTGTTATCTGTTACATGCCTTGTAGATAGTTCCTGACTAGATGCGAATATGCAACTTGGATATCTTTATGCTTTTAACATGGAAAATGTGCTATAAAAATGATGAAAAATCAGAAAAAATGAAAACTCCATGCCTTTTTATGCTTGAGATTGAAAGATCCAGGTGGGTTTGCTTGTCGCATTGCATTGTTCTAGACTGCTTAACATAGCACTTTGGTATGAACTAGGACAATGTAGTGTATGCCAAGACTAATGTCTTAAGCTTCTGATGGTCCAGTTCTGGCCTAGGCTTGACTTGGTCGGTCAGCATAAGGTTTGACTTGCGAATAACCCATGGCAAAAATGAAAAAGAAAAAAAAGCCTGAAATTTAAATGATAACAAGTTTGCTGAAGCACTTTGTTTTGGACAATGCTTATCTTGGTATATATCGGTTAGCTTCTGCATTTCATGCTTTTACTTTGCTTGTCAACTTGAAAATATGGTGATGCTTTTGTTTGCCAACACTGAAAAATGTGTGCTAATGACTTTCTTTAGATATCATCTATTGCACTGATCTTGCCATGTATCTTAGACAATATATATCTGTGCTATACTTGTAGATGTTGTAATTGCAGTCAATCATATCTGATATTTGCATATTTTGAGGTGGAAGTTGCATTCAGGGGGAGTGTGTTCTCTTTCGAGTGCATTTAGTCTCGCTTGATGAGTCCACTGTCAACAAGGGGTAGAAATTTTGGGAGAAGAGTTTAAGGGGGAGTTTGGCTTTCTCTAGGATTTGTTTCAGGGGTAGTTTTGTCCCGGTTGTCCTTACTCTTTTGATATCCTTGTTGATGATTCTGAGATTGCACTCGTTTTTGAGCTTTTACCTTTGGTTAACCATAATGACCGCTTCTTCTTTTGTTTGGCTTTTGGTCATTAGGGTTAAACTTTAATTTATTTTTTTCTTCTATGTTTTTCTTGTGTTTTTGTTTTCGTGTTTTCACATTTGTTCGCAGGGACTGAAGAGCTGATGAAGAGAAGTGTTGACAATGCACTCATCAAGGGGGAGATTGAGGAGCCATGCTCAAGAGCGTGGGCCTCATGGCTCTAGATGTGATGAGTCATTGGCAACGGTAGTCAAGAGGATGAAAAGGAGAGAAGACCTGCTGCGTCTGGCTGCGTGTGACTCAGTACACGGGGCAATGAGCGACTATCGGGCAGAGAGGGGCCACGAAGTCGGGCTGGCCCAATCTGAGTACATGGGCTAGGAGAAGAGCAGAGGACCCACTGGGCTGTTGACCAGGATTGACTCAAGTACATGGGCAGCGAGCGATTGCCGGGCTGAGAGAGCTGCGGAGTTGGGTCGGCCCAATCCGGGTACCTGGTGCAAAGCTGGTGGACGCTTTGTCAGTTTCGGCGCAAAACTGACGACCGCCTGATCTGGAACGGACCGTCTAGAAGTAAAGCCGTAGCGCTAGGAAAGCTTATCTTCCGATAAGTCATCTGTAAATAGGAGTTTACTATTTGTCCTTAGTCCCACGTCAGTCGGTCGAGACTGTAAAAATATCCTAAGGGCAGTTTGGTCTTTTCCATTTATTTCAGCGTCTGTAAAAAACCCTAGGGGTATTTTTGCATTTTCCCCATTTATTGGGCTGCCTATAAATAGGGCCCCAATCCCTAGGGTTAGGTCACCCTTTCCAAAAATCCTTTACTAATCAATTGGGTCATTTTTGTTCCCTGTCTCCTGTCCCTATGCGTGCGCCGCTAGGCTCTTGTTCATAGCGATATTTCTTCCTGCATGCACACCATCGTGAGTTTTGTTCTTCACGGTTCCGTGAGATTTTATTCTTTCCAGTCTTTGTCTCTCGAAGAACATGATTGAATTTGCTGCTTCGTTATGTGTGCCTACACGTTTTTGCTCTATGCGTGTTTTCTCTCTGGTTGATGCGGTTTTGTTCTCTGAGGGTACTAGTTCTACTCGCAGGCTCATGTAGCAGCAAGTAGTACCTAGTCCTTGCTTTACTATTGAATGCCAGGCTACTCTGTTCATAGGTTGCATCTAGTTTTTCTATTGATACTTTTTCCTGGCATGGCTTTTTGATCGAGAAGAAAGCATCTGGCGTTTTTCTTGACGTTTCTGGCGAAGCCCCATACTTTGCTCGAAGTCCCTCTGTTTTGTTGAAGCAGGCTTCGATCAGACTTCTTTATATGCTTTGCTGCCATCAGTAACACTGAACTTTAAGTGTGGACTCTGTTCCGATGTATGCAACTGATTCAAAGGTTTTATTCTGACATACTTTGGCAGCCTTACGGAGCATACTTCGACAGGTTCCAAAGTTAGCTTCGAACCGTGTTTCTCTGGTTGCTTCACTCAGAGTGTGTTACTGAGGGGTTTCTGTTGACATTTCTGTGTATCTGTTTGTGCGTTTGAAGTGTGTGATTCGAAGTGTGTTTCTAGGCTTCAATTTCTTGTACGAGAGCACCAGCGGACTTCGATTCGGAGTTGGTCTGTATTTCGAAGGTCACTACTCCGGTAGTCATACCTCGAGCCATCAACTTCGAAGGTTGTGTCACAGGCTTCAATTGCTCTCTGCTTTGCTTCGAAGTTGATTTTTTCTTGGTTAAGCTTCCTAGCTTCGAAGTATGTTTTTCGAAGTAGGCTTCGGTAGTTTCATACTTCGCTCCGAAGCATGCTTCGCATTCTGTCACACTCAAAATAGCCTAGACTCCACAAACCTTCGGCACTTCCAACAACAGACTTCGTCAGCCTTCGACAAAGGACTCCGATGCAGGCTTCGACACTGCGAAGCAGGCTTCGACGTGGCAGGCTTCGTCGAGTATCGAACAAGAGACAACTTTGAACAGTAACTCCTCATCCCTATTTACGTGCCCTCAGTCCACTTGCTGTGATGATGAGCTTCGTGTACTTTGATCCGTCCTTGTTTTGAATGCTTTGTTATCTGCCTATTAGCACTGTATTGGTGTTTCTTTGTCTAGGACACGGGTCGTTCTAGGCTAGATACTTTTAGGCTTCGGTGATCTGTTTACGTTTTGCTGTTTAGTCTTTTGAGGTGTGTTGAGTGTTGGGAGCAGGCCATTTGTTGGGGGAAAAATATCTCATCCTCGGGGTTATTGCCGAAACAGCATAAAAGCAGATAGCGGATTCGAAGGTTCCCAGACGTTCATCTTCGAAGATACCCGGAGTCAAGCTCGAAGTACGAAGATAGGCATTGGTTCGGAGTACATCTTCGAACTAAGGCTTTTCAAGATCTTTTCTACCTGCTAAGATGGAAGACGTATCTTTTATCTCATTAGATTAGTCTTTTATCATTTTAGCCCTATTAAGGGAGCCAATAGTTTCCACTATGTCGGTTGTAATAGAGGGGTACATAGGTCTTTTCCTTAATATTTGGGCCTATAAAATACCCCCCATTTACCCTGTAATAGGGACCGAATACAAGTTATTCAATACACACATTCGAACTATTCTAAGTTGTTATCCTTTCGGAGCCTTAGAAACAGTTCTCTTCGCAAACACTTCGTTTGTTAGTTTCTTTTCTACAGAAACTGTTAGCGTAATCTTTTACGGCAACAGTTGGCGCCGTCCGTGGGGAACTTAGTCCAAAAACTTCGTTCTCTACCAACTTCTTTCATCATGCCTCCTAAGCGGAGCGCACCCCGCAATCCCATTCGGAGGTCTTCTCGGATCTCCGGAGAGATACCATTCGACACGGTTGAAGTCGGGAGTCTTCGACATTCCCTCCGCAAAACTCCGGAAGGGGCGTTCTATCCCTCGAACATACGACGCTTCTCCGCCAACCACTTCCATACTTCGACCACCCCGAAGTCCCTCCTCCACCTTCCATTCCAATTCGAACTGATCCTGCTAGGTCTCAAGACCCCGGAAGATCCTTCCGGAGGTGATGAAGATAATCTTGGAGATATGGCCACTCAAATGGCCAACCTTCAAGCTGAGGTAGCAACGGTGGCGACAGGAAGCTGCGAACAGGCTTCGCTCTCAAGCCATCCCAACTATCCAGAAGTGCCCGAAGACGACGATCTCGATTATCCCGAAGCCCCGGAGAACGCCTCCTTCGATAATGAATCTCCACTGATCCTGAGCGCAGAAAGATCGCTTTGATCCAAAGTTCAAAACTTCGAAGCTCTGTAAGGATGCCGGAGATGAAGATCCCGGAGAGTTCGTTCGTTTCTTATGCCCTAGCAATTGATGAACTAGCGAAGGAGTTCGAGACACCATGGCGAAGGCTTCCCTTTAGTGATCTTCAAG